>NC_069453.1:35915697-35929802 GCF_026875155.1 Cherax quadricarinatus | reverse complement strand
GTACCATCACACTGTACCATTACACTGTACCATCACACTGTACCATCACACTGTACAATTACACTGTACCATCACACTTGTACCACACACGGTACCCATCACCACTGTACCATCCACACTGTTCCATCACACGTACATTACTACTGTAGAATCACACTATACCATCACACATGTACCACACACTGTTTCCCATCACACACTGTTCCATCACAATGTACCATTACACTGTTCCATCACACTGTAAACCAGCTCACTATAACCATACACTGTACCATCACATGCCTGTTCCATCACACTGTTCACATCACAATGACCATTTCACTGTACCAATCACACTGTTACCATCACCTATACCAATACACCTGTAACCATCAACACTGTACCATACACACTGTACAATCACACTGTACCATCAAACTGTAACCATCACAATTCTGTACCATCGCTCTGTTCCATCACACTGCTCCATCACAAACTGTACCATAACACTGTTCCATTCACACTGTACCATCACTCTTCTTCCATCCACACAGAAACCATTACACTGTACCATTACACCTGCTAGAACCATTCACACTGCTCACATCACACTGTACCATCACTCTTGTTCCTGCACAAACTGTTCCATCACAATGTACCATTACACTGTACCATCACACTGTACCATCACACTGTTGGTTCCAGCACCTGTACCATCACAACTGTTCCATCACACTGTTCCATCACGCTGTTCCATCACACTGTTCCAACATACTGTTAGTATCCACACCTGTACCATCACAACTGTTCCATCACACAGTTCCATCACACACTGTTCCATCACACGTACCATCACACTGGTTACATCACACTGTTACCATCACACTGTACCATAACAGACTGTTCCAATCACACCTGTACCATTAACACAGTACCATCACCCTGTTCTATGCACTCCTTGTTCCATCACACTGTACCAACACCTTGTACCATCACAACACAGTACCATCAACACTGTTTCCATCACACTGTACCACACCAGTACCATTACAACTGGTACCATCACACTCTGTACATTTGCTTCTGTTCCCTCACACTGTACCATTACACTGTACCATCACACTGTACCATTACACCTGGACCATCACACTGTACAATATATATATCATTACACTGTACCATCACACTGTACCATTACACTGTACCATCACACAGTACCATTACACTGTACCATCACACTGTACCGTTACACTGTTCCATCACACTGTACCATCACACTGTACCATCACACTGTTTCATCACACTGTTCGATCACACTGTACCATCACACTGTACCATCACACTGTACCATCACACTGTACCATCGCACTGTACCATTACACTGTATCATCACACTGTACCATCGATCTGTTCCATCACACTGCTCCGTCACACTGTACCATTACACTGTTCCATCACACTGTTCCATCACACTGTACCATCACACTGTTCCATCACACTGTTCCATCACACTGTACGATCCACCCTGTTTCCATCACACTGTTACATCACTCTGTACATCACACGGTAACCATCACACTTACCATACCTGAACCAGCACACTGTAACCATCACACTGTTTTCCATCACACTGTTCCATCACACATACACTGTACCATACCATGCCAACAATCACACTGTACCATCACTCTGACCATCACATCTGTTCCCACACACTTGTTTTCCATCACAATGTACCATTACACGGTTCCATCACACTGAACCATCACACTATACCATACAACGTACCATCACACTTTAACACACAACTGTATCCATCACCACTGTAACCATCACACTGTACCATCAGCTGTACCACTACACTGTACCATCAACACTGTAACCATTTATCTGTTCCATCACAACTGTACCATAACACTGTACAATCAAACTGTATCCATTACACTGTACCCTCACACCGTACCATTACACCTGTTCCATCACCACACTGTAACCATTGCTCTTCCACTGTTCCAGCACACTGTACCATTACAACTGTACCATCACACGGTAACAATCGCTCAGTTCATCACTATTTCCCCATACACTGTTTTCCTCACACTGTACCCTCAACACTATTCCATACACTTACCTACACACTGCCCATCAACAGTGTACCTTACACTGTTCCATCACACTGTACCATCAAACTGTTCCATCACTCTGTTCCATCACACTGTTCCATCACACTGTACCATCACTCTGTTCCATCACACTATTCCATCACACTGTACCATTACACTGTACCATTACACTGTACCATCACACTGTTCCATCACACTGTACCATCACTCTGTTCCATCACACTGTTCCATCACAATGTACCATTACACTGTACCA
The DNA here is from genome assembly GCF_026875155.1 of Cherax quadricarinatus. Classification (NCBI taxonomy): domain Eukaryota; kingdom Metazoa; phylum Arthropoda; class Malacostraca; order Decapoda; family Parastacidae; genus Cherax; species Cherax quadricarinatus. The sequence goes on along the minus strand of NC_069453.1, from coordinate 35,927,444 downwards.
TTACACTGTACCATCACACTGTTCCATCACACTGTACCATCACTCTGTTCCATCACACTGTTCCATTACAATGTACCATCACACCATACCATTACACTGTACCAACACACTGTACCATTGCTCTGTTCCATCACAATGTACCATTACACTGTACCATCACACTGCTAAATCACACTGTACCATTACACTGTACCATCACACTGTTCCATCACACTGTACCATCACACTGTTCCATCGCACTGTACCATTACACTGTATCATCACATTGTACCATCACACAACTTGTCCATCACACTGTACCAACACACGTCCAATCACACAATTCCATCACACTGTTTCCACATCTGTTCCATCACACGTACCATCACACTGGTCCTTCACACAGTATCCATCACACTGTACTCCAGCACAGCTGTTCCATCCCACTGTTTCCATCACACGTTAACCATCACACTTTCATCACACTGTTCATCTCACTTTCAGTCACACTGTTCAGTCACACTGTCCATCACACTGTACCAATCACACTGTAACCAACACACTGTACCATCACCAACTGTTCCATCACTCTGTTCCATCACACTGTTTACCATCACACCTTTCAGTCACACTGTTCCAGAGCACACTTTCCATCACTCTTTTCCATCACACGTACCATTACATTACACGGTCCCATTATAGCTGTACATCACACTGTACCATCACACTGTAACCATCACACACACACTGTAACCAACACACTGTTCCTTCACACTGTACCATCCACAGGTCCATCGCACTGTACCAATTTACACTGTACCATCACATTGTACCATTACACTGTACCATCTCACTGTACCATCACACTGTTCCATCACACTGTTCCATCACACTGTTCCATCACACTGTTCCATCACACTGTTCCATCACACTGTACCATCACACTGTTCCATCACACTGTTCCATCACACTGTTCAGTCACACTGTTCAGTCACACTGTTCCATCACACTGTACCATCACACTGTACCATCACACTGTACGCATCACACTGTACCATCCCATCATTTCCATCACACTGTTATCCATCACACTGTTCCATCACACTGTACCATCACACTGTACCATTACACTGTACCATCACACTGTACCATAACACTGTACCATCACACTGTTCCATCACACTGTACCATTACACTGTTCCATCACTCTGTACCATCACACTGTTCCATCACACTGTACCATCACACTGTTCCATCACACTGTACCATTACACTGTACCATCACACTGTACCATTACACTGTAGCATCACACTGTAGCATCACACTGTTCCATCACACTGTACCATCACACTGTACCATCACACTGTATCATCACACTGTACCATCACACTGTTCCATCACACTGTTCCATCACACTGTACCATCACACTGTTCCATCACACTGTAACCAATCAAACGGTCCATCTCACTTTCCACACACTGTTTCCATCACACTGCTTGCCCCATCACCCTGTTTCCATCACACTCTCCATCACACTGTTCCATCACTCAGTTCCATCACACTGTTGCCATCACACTGCACCATCATTTACTGTGCCATCACACTGTTCCCCTCACACTGTTCCATCCACACTGCACCATCACACTTTTTCCATCACAACTGTCCACATCGAGCACGGTTCCATCACTCTCTTTTAATCACACTGTTCCATCACACTGTCCATCACAACTGTTTCCATCACAAGCTGTTCCATCACACTGTTCGCATCACACTCTTCCAACACACTGTTCCATCACACTGGTCCATCACACTGTACCATCACACTGTTCCATCACACTCTTCCATCACACTCTTCCATCACACTGGTCCATCACACTGTTCCATCACATTGTTCCATCACACTGTTCCATCACATTGTTCCATCACACTGTACCATCACACTGTTCCATCACACTGTACCATCACACTGTACCATCAACACTGTTCCATCACAACCGCTTCCTTCACACTCTCCATCACACTGTACCATCACACTGTCCATCACACTCTTTCCATACACTCTTTCCATCAACACACTGGTCCATAACACAGAGTCCATCACATTGTTCCACCTCACACTGTTCCCATCACACTGTTCCATCACACTGTATCCATCACACTGTACCATCACACTGTCATCACAGGTCTTCCAACACACTCATCCATCACACTTTAACCATCACACTGTGCCATCACACACTCTCCATCACACGCTTCCATCACACACTGTACCACACACTGTTCACATCACACTGTACTCATCACAACTTTTCCATCACACCACGTACCATCACAACTGTTCCATTCACGCTGTACCATCACACACTGTCCATCACACTGTACCATACACGAACTGTACCTTCACACTGTACCAACACACCCGTCCTTACACACTGTTTCCATCACACTGGTCTAATCACACACACTGTTCCATCACACTGTTCCAATCACATTGTTTCCTTCACACTGTTTCCATCACACTGTTCCACACACTGTTCGTTTCTCACACTGTATCCATCCCACTGGGTTTAGCACAAAAATCGATGGAATCATGCCTGGTCCATGGCCTTTAATTGGAAGGGAGGAGAGGGAGGGAGGGGAGGGATGGAGGGAGAGAGGGAGAGAGGACAGATGGAGGGAGAGAGTGGACTGGGGCGGGAGGATAGAGTGAGGGAAGAGGACAGGAGGGGGAGGAAGGGGGGTAAGATGAAAAACAAAGGGAGGAATATAGAAGGAGAGAGCACGTCAGACGGAGGAGGGAGGAGGAAGAGGTGAGGGAGGGAGGAAGGAAGGAGATCAGAAAGAAAGGAGAATACCAATAAAGAGGGGAAAGATTGGACTGGTTGTGTACTGGGCAAGCATCATTACAGTGTACTGGTGTTACTGGTCATGCATCATACAGTGAACTGTTTGTACTCTGGTCAAGATGCAAGTGTACTGGTTGTGTACTGGTCATGCATCATATCAGTGTACTGGTTGTGTACTGACAAGCATCATACAGTGGTACTGGTTTGTACTGTGGTCAAGCTATCATACAGTTATACTGGTTGTGTACTGGTCAAGTATCATACAGTGTACTGGTTGTGTACTGGTCAAGCTCATACAGTATACTGGTTGTGTTACTGTCAAGCATCATACAGTGCACTGGTTGTACTGGTCAACATCATACAGTGTACTGGTTGTGTACTGGTCCAAGCATCCATACAGTTACTCTTTGTGTACGGTCCAAGCATCAAACAGTGTAACTGCTTGTGTACTGGTCAGCATCAAAACAGTGTACTGTGGTACTGGACAAGCATCATACGAATACGTTTTTGTACTGGTCAAGCATCAACAGTATACTGATGTGTACTGGTCAGCATCACCAGTGTCTGTTTTGTACGGTCTAGCATTAAACAGGGTACAGGTTGTGTATTGGGCAAGCAACATACAGTGTACTTGTTGTGTACTGTCAAGCATCATACAGTGGAACGTTGTGTACTGGTCCAACATCAACAGTATACAGATGTGTACTGGTTAATCATCATACCGGAACTGGTTGGAGTACTGTCAAGCATCATACAGTTACTGTATTGTACTGGTCCAAGCATCAACATTTATACAGTTGTGTACTGGTCAAGCATCATACAGTGTACTGGTTAGTGTACTGTCAAGCATCAAACAGTGTACTGTTTGTTACTGTCAGCCATCAGACAGTGTACTGGTTGTGGTACTGGCAAGCATCAAGCAGTGTAATGGTTGTGTAACTGTCAAGCATCATACATTGTACTGTTATGTACTGGTCCAAGCATCAGCATAGTAATGGTTGTGTAACTGGTCAATCATCAAACAGTGTACTGTTTTGTGGACAGGTCAAGCATCATACAGAGTACGGTTGTGTACTGTCAAGCATCATACATGTACTGGTTGTGCACTGGTCAAAGCATCAAACAGCGTACTGGTTTGTGCACGGGACAAGCATATACAGTGACTGGTTGTGTAACTGGTCAAGAATCAACAGTGTACTGGTTGTGAACTGGTCAAGATCAAACAGTGTACTGGTTGTGTACCGGTCAAGCTCATACATGTATCTGTTGTGTACTGGTCAAGCATCATACAGTGTACTGGCGTTGTGTACTGGTCATAGCAATAATACATGTACTGGTCAAGCCACCATACAGTGTACTGGTTTGTGTACTGGTCAAGCTTCATATAGTGTACTGTTTGTGTACTGGTCAAGAAGCATCGTACAGTGTACTGGGTGCTGTACGGGTCAACATCAAACAGTGTACTGGTTGTACTGGTCAAGCATCAAACAGTGTACTGTTTGTACTGGTCCAAACATCATACAGTGTACTGTTTTTGCTTACTGGTCAGCCTCAAACAGTGTAACTGTTGTGTACTGGCAAGCAGCATACATGACTGGTTAGTGTACTTGTCAACAACAAACAGCTGTACTGCTTGTGTACTAGGTCAAGCCATCAAACAGAGTACAGTTTTGGTACTGGTCAAGCATCAGACGTATATACTGGTTGTGTACGGTCTAGCATCATAACAGTATACTGGTTGTTTTACTGTTCAAGCAATCATACGTGTACGGTGAGTGTACTGGTCAAGCATCAACAGATATGGATTTGTCATGTAGGTGTGTGTAATGATTGAATGGAGGAATATATGGGGGATGATGAGTAAGGGATTATGTAGGCAGGGAGAGGCTGGCGCAGGTGTAGAGTGAGATGATATAGCGGAGGTAGGTATGTAAGACAGGTCAGGGTGACTACCACGACACATCTCATTACCTCTACGCTACTCACTAACATATGCTCACCCCATTCTTCACTCATATATAAACATAATAAATATAAAAAAAGAATAAATACGGGGTATGACGGGGACAAGAATAATCCTATTCTACTCAAACACCGTTTATTATTAAGTCTTGTACAATAATATATTTGGGAACAGGAAACATTATTGTGGTTGAGATAAATGGATGGTACACATAAGTCCGTGAGACAGGGAATAACAATACAACTTGCCCCAAATGAATGTAACTTACAATAATGTACAGAGGACAGTTCACTACAGGAACTAAGCCACAGGTCCCAAGACCTACACAGCAAGAGTACTGCGCCAAGCCAGTACTCTGCCCAATGCCTCCAACAGTCTCCTCCAGAGACTTCAGCAGCCTTCTCCCGAGCCCTGCACCCCAGCAGCAGCTCCGCTCGAATCTACTGCTCAGGAGCTCTGCATCCCAGCAGCAGCTCCGCTCGAATCTCATGATCATGCTCTTCCTTGGGCTTTTATGGTGGTCCAAGCACCCTCCACAACCACGTGTACGACCTGACGCCTAGGTCTGAGGCGTCAAGAACAAAAGACCTCAGACGTGGGCGTGGCTACAGACGTTTTGCCAAGGCAAGGTGTGACCATATAATTGGTTAAATTAGGTCTCCCCAGAGACCTCACAAGCCCAGCTGGACTATATCACATCCCCCTTTCTCCCCCAATTTAAAATATCTGAGAACTAGGACCATTTGTCCTAGTTATTAGACTATTTTAATCCTAATCCCTTAAATCTATTACAATACAAAGATAAAAATTATACATAATACAAAATTATTCAACTACATATATTTTCCTCAACCTTCTCATCTACCACAAGGCAGCATAATCAGTACGCCTGGCAGTTGCCAGCATAATAGTCGCTTCTCTGGTGCAAAGCCTCCTTACCCGTCATTTCTCCTTAAACCTAAATATCGGGCTCCAGTGCCTTCCCTACTTCTACTAGAAATGCACTAGCCAATGCTAGTCACCCCTCGCACGTTAACCATTGGGCCAAACCTCTCTAGGCTTCTATGGCGTGGAAAACTGCTCCAACGGGTTGCATTCTTTCAAGTAACTGCAACTGGACCACTTCACGACCACCAAGGTCGCATTTTCGGCACACTTCATATGCACACTACAACATCTGAAAATCGAGACAGGGCAGGCATCGCAGCTAAGACCCTCCATTATCCTATGCCACTACTAGGATTCACGTGGCCTCATAAAACAAGGCGGCCATAATCACTGGACCGTATTCAAGGTCACCTTATTTCACACAGGTAAACACTAACACTTCTGGCAAGTCAAAGTAGGCTCGGGACATCTCACACTCTCAATTGTCTCTCATGGCTGGCAGGACATCCCCGCATACCGGTCGTACAGGTCGACCAGCAAGGCAAGATACACCTCCATACCACCCTTGATACCAGGCTGGTCCCAGCAGCTGGAGTCCATCTCCGCAGCTCGCGTCCTTCCACATCTCCGAGGATGGCAGCTCCATCATAGACTCTCTTATCCTGGCACACCAGCCAGAAATCCCTCATACACCACTGCAGCATCACCCGCCATCCTCTCCTGAGCTAGGCAGCATCGCAGCATCACAGCACGGCTACTGCATCACAGCACGGTCCCAACATCTCAGCATCCCGCACGGTCCCAGCATAGCAGACAGCATCACAGCACGGCCACAGCATAGCAGACAGCATCACAGCACGGCCACAGCATAGCAGACAGCATCACAGCACTGCCACAGCATAGCAACAGCATCACAGCACGGCCACAGCATAACAGACAGCATCACAGCACGGCCACAGCATAGCAGACAGCATCACAGCAGCCGACATCAGCAATAGCAGGCTATGTCAGTTGCTCGAGTGAGGTGAGGTCACTTCAGGTCATCAACAGCAAGTGCGGTCACCCATCCCTGGCAACTGCAGGTAACTGGCGTCCGTGGGTGATGGTCACAGAGGCTGGGTGACGCCGACAGACACCCACTACACTGGATGACAGACCAGGGCAGCAATACATCTACTGGGGCACATCAGCTGGGTGACTGGGCACATCACTGGGTGACTGGGCATATCAGCTGGGTGACTGGGCACATCAGGTGGACAGCAATCATAGGCAACTCTTCAATGGGTGACAGTTTGTGGGTGAGTCTTCCAAGGTGGGCTGGGTGGCTTCTCATTCCTCTGTAAATATTCAATTTCGGCCAGTAATTGCTTCCCCCAAAAGTCTCACCCAAACACTGATATTCTCCACCATTTATCTCAAACCAACAACCAACTCCACCAAATATAATAATACAACCAAGCAATTATTCAGACCCACTGTCAAGAAAAGGTCAGTTAAGGTCACTAGGATTATAATATCACACTGATATTCACTTTAACTTTACACACACAAGAAAAAAAATGTGGTAGCAAATGGTAGCTTAACAAGTATAACCGAGCAGTCAAAAATAAGGCACATGGGACTGGTTCCTACTATAAAAATAATAAGAACCACCACCGCTTAGACACCATGTCATGTAGGGGGGTAATGATTGCGGGAATATGGGAGTAGGGGGTATCGTAGGCAGGGGCGAGGCAGGCGAGGTGATAGGAGTGAGATGATTAGCGGAGGTAGGTAGGTAATGACAGGTCAGTGGTGACCACCACGACACTCTCATTAACTCTACACTACTCACTAACATATGCCTCGCCCATTCTTCACTCATATAAACATAATAAAATATAAGAAAAAAGAATAAATAACGGTGGGCAGTGAATATTACTACTCTACTCAAACACAGTTTATTATTAAGTCTTTGTACAATAATATATTTGGGAACAGGAGAACATTATTGTGGTTTAGACAAATGGGGTGGTACATATAAGCAGTGAGACAGGGAACACAATCAACTTGGGCCAAAATGATATAACTTACAATATAGCACAGAGGACAGTTCACTACAGGAACTAAGCCCCAGGTCCCAAGACCTACACAGCACGATACTGCGCCAAGCCAGTACTCTGCCCAATGCCTCCAACAGTCTCCTCCAGAGACTTCAGCAGCCTTCTCCCGAGCCCTGCACCCCAGCAGCAGCTCCGCTCGAAGTCTCTGCTCAGGAGCTCTGCACCCCAACAGCAGCTCCGCTCGAATCTCATGATCATGCTCTTCCTTGGGCTTTTATGGTGGTCCAAGCACCCTCCACAACCACGTGTACGACCTGACGCCTAGGTCTGAGGCGTCAAGAACAAAAGACCTCAGACGTGGGCGTGGCTACAGACGTTTTGCCAAGGCAAGGTGTGACCATATAATTGGTTAAATTAGGTCTCCCCAGAGACCTCACAAGCCCAGCTGGACTATATCACATTGTGTACTGGTCAAGCATCATACAGTGTACTGGTTGTGTACTGGTCAAGCATCATACAGTGTACTGGTTGTGTACTGGTCAAGCATCATACAGTGTACTGGTTGTGTACTGGTCAAGCATCATACAGTGTACTGGTTGTGTACTGGTCAAGCATCATACAGTGTACTGGTTGTGTACTGGTCAAGCATCATACAGTGTACTGGTTGTGTACTGGTCAAGCATCATACAGTGTACTGGTTGTGTACTGGTCAAGCATCAGTGTACTGGTTGTGTACTGGTCAAGCATCAAACAGTGTACTGGTTGTGTACTGGTCAAGCATCATACAGTGTACTGGTTGTGTACTGGTCAAGGATCATACAGTGTACTGGTTGTGTACTGGTCAAGCATCAAACAGTGTACTGGTTGTGTACTGGTCAAGCATCATACAGTGTACTGGTTGTGTACTGGTCAAGCATCATACAGTGTACTGGTTGTGTACTGGTCATGCATCATACAGTGTACTGGTTGTGTACTGGTCAAGCATCATACAGTGTACTGGTTGTGTACTGGTCAAGCATCAAACAGTGTACTGGTTGTGTACTGGTCAAGCATCATACAGTGTACTGGTGTGTACTGGTCAGCATCAAACAGTGTACTGGTTGTGTACTGGTCAAGCATCATACAGTGTACTGGTTGTGTACTGGTCAAGCATCAAACAGTGTACGGTTGTGTACTGGTCAAGCATCATACAGTGTACTGATTGTGTACTGGTCAAGCATCAAACAGTGTACTGGTTGTGTACTGGTCAAGCATCATACAGTGTACTGGTTGTGTACTGGTCAAGCATCAAACAGTGTACTGGTTGTGTACTGGTCAAGCATCATACAGTGTACTGGTTGTGTACTGGTCAAGCATCAAACAGTGTACTGGTTGTGTACTGGTCAAGCATCATACAGTATACTGGTTGTGTACTGGTCAAGCATCATACAGTTTACTGGTTGTGTACTGGTCAAGCATCATACAGTGTACTGGTTGTGTACTGGTCAAGCATCATACAGTATACTGGTTGTGTACTGGTCAAGCATCATACAGTATACTGGTTGTGTACTGGTCAAGCATCATACAGTATACTGGTTGTGTACTGGTCAAGCATCATACAGTGTACTGGTTGTGTACTGGTCAAGCATCAAACAGTGTACTGGTTGTGTACTGGTCAAGCATCATACAGTGTACTGGTTGTGTACTGGTCAAGCATCAAACAGTGTACTGGTTGTGTACTGGTCAAGCATCATACAGTGTACTGGTTGTGTACTGGTCAAGCATCAAACAGTGTACTGGTTGTGTACTGGTCAAGCATCATACAGTATACTGGTTGTGTACTGGTCAAGCATCATACAGTTTACTGGTTGTGTACTGGTCAAGCATCATACAGTGTACTGGTTGTGTACTGGTCAAGCATCATACAGTATACTGGTTGTGTACTGGTCAAGCATCATACAGTATACTGGTTGTGTACTGGTCAAGCATCATACAGTATACTGGTTGTGTACTGGTCAAGCATCATACAGTGTACTGGGTGTTAGAAATTTCCCGCGTAAATCAAAAGTGGAACAAAAACAGCACAAAAATTACCCGCCAAAAACTCGCGCCAAAATAATAATAATATAAAGCGCGCGAAACCTGGGGATATTCCTCCAATTTGGCGGGAAGAACATTTTGTTTCGTTTATAAGCTGACGGCAACTCTGTGATGGTGGAATGAAGGAGAGAGAGAGAGAGAGAGAGAGAGAGAGAGAGAGAGAGAGAGAGAGAGAGAGGCGAGAGGAAGATAGAAGACAAGGTGGTGGTAAGACAGTGGGTGTCGTAACACTACGTAAAGCTGTGTGTTTTCCCTCTCTCACAGTGTTGTACAGTGGTAGGTTAAGGTTCCTTACTTGATTTGCAAGTTGAGAGATGTAACCTACATCAGCCCATTCGAAAGCCTTTTGTGAGACAGACAAGTATGGGACAGGATGATGTTGTAAGCTGTGGGCCAGCTGTGGGCTATCACTGGGCCAGCTGTGGGCCAGCTGTGGGCTAGCTGTGGGCCAGCTGTGGGCTAGCACTGGGCCAGCTGTGGGCCAGCTGTGGGCCAGCTCTTTTATTTGATTAAGTGACTCTATTTCGTTGATGTCATTATCTTGTACGAACAATGTTCCAGACTCAAGTCATCCTGGAAAAAAATGATATCAGATGAAGTGATGTTGGCTGCCCGTCTTGTGCTGTACTAGCTGTCTTCTCACTATCAGTCTTGTGGTGTAGTAACTGTCTTCTCACTGTCAGTCTTGTGGTGTAGTAACTGTCTTCTCACTGTCAGTCTTGTGGTGTAGTAACTGTCTTCTCACTGTCAGTCTTGTGGTGTAGTAACTGTCTTCTCACTGTCAGTCTTGTGGTGTAGTAACTGTCTTCTCACTGTCAGTCTTGTGGTGTAGTAGTTGTCTTCTCACTGTCAGTCTTGTGGTGTAGTAACTGTCTTCTCACTGTCAGTCTTTTGGTGTAGTAACTGTCTTCTCACTGTCAGTCTTGTGGTGTAGTAACTGTCTTCTCACTGTCAGTCTAGTGGTGTAGTAGTTGTCTTCTCACTGTCAGTCTTGTGGTGTAGTAACTGTCTTCTCACTGTCAGTCTTTTGGTGTAGTAACTGTCTTCTCACTGTCAGTCTTGTGGTGTAGTAACTGTCTTCTAACTATCAGTCTTGTGGTGTAGTAACTGTCTTCTCACTGTCAGTCTTGTGGTGTAGTAGCTGACTTCTCACTGTCAGTAATGGTGTAGTAACTGTCTTCTAACTATCAGTCTTGTGGTGTAGTAGCTGTCTTCTCAGTCAGTAATGGTGTAGTAACTGTCTTCTAACTATCAGTCTTGTGGTGTAGTAGCTGTCTTCTCAGTCAGTAATGGTGTAGTAACTGTCTTCTAACTATCAGTCTTGTGGTGTAGTAGCTGACTTCTCACTGTCAGTAATGGTGTAGTAACTGTCTTCTCACTATCAGTCTTGTGGTGTAGTAGCTGACTTCTCACTGTCAGTAATGGTGTAGTAACTGTCTTCTCACTATCAGTCTTGTGGTGTAGTAGCTGTCTTCTCAGTCAGTAATGGTGTAGTAACTGTCTTCTAACTATCAGTCTTGTGGTGTAGTAGCTGACTTCTCACTGTCAGTAATGGTGTAGTAACTGTCTTCTAACTATCAGTCTTGTGGTGTAGTAGCTGTCTTCTCATTCAGTAATGGTGTAGTAACTGTCTTCTAACTATCAGTCTTGTGGTGTAGTAACTGTCTTCTAACTATCAGTCTTGTGGTGTAATAGTTGTCTTCTTAATTCTCTATTCTGTCAAGAAGTCGAAGATGAGATCGGGGGGGGGGGGGAGGAGGGGGAACAGGCAATCTAGGAAAGTGGAGCATACTTAAGGTGTGAGCGTACTTGCTCCTCGTACAGGATCTTGCAACCTCTACCGTCAAGCGGATGTGAGTTACGTGGAAGTGTTGTAAGCTTCCTGGCCGCCTTGTTTGTAAGATTTGCAACGTGGCTCTTCATGGTCAGTCTGTAGTTAATTTTCACC
>NC_069453.1:35878197-35910697 GCF_026875155.1 Cherax quadricarinatus | reverse complement strand
CCACACATTGCCACACAGTGCCACACAGTGCCACACATTGCCACACAGTGCCACACAGTGCCACACAGTGCCACACATTGCCACACATTGCCACACAGTGCCACACAGTGCCACACATTGCCACACAGTGCCACACAGTGCCACACAGTGCCACACATTGCCACACATTGCCACACAGTGCCACACAGTGCCACACAGTTGCCACACATGTGCCACACAGTGCCACACAGTGCAACATTGCCACACAGTGCCACACAGTGCCACACAGTGCCACACATTGCCACACAGTGCCACACAGTGCCACACATTGCCACACAGTGCCACACAGTGCCACACAGTGCCACACAGTGCCACACAGTGCCCACATCCACACATTGCCACACAGTGCCACACAGTGCCACACAGTGCCACACATTGCCACACAGTGCCACACAGTGCCACACAGTGCCACACAGTGCCACACAGTGCCACACAGTGCCACACAGTGCCACACAGTGCCACACAGTGCCACACATTGCCACACAGTGCCACACAGTGCCACACAGTGCCACACAGTGCCACACAGTGCCACACAGTGCCACACAGTGCCACACAGTGCCACACAGTGCCACACAGTGCCACACAGTGCCACACAGTGCCACACAGTGTCAGGTGCTGTGTGGCACTGTTCAGCCTACCACTGACACTTTTTTTCATTTCTTTCAAATAGTGAAACCAGGATGAGTTGTGTAGGATGATGAGTTGTGTAGGATAAGTTGTGTAGGATGATGAGCTGTGTAGGATGATGAATTTTGTAGGTATAATGAGTTGTATAGGATGAGTTGTTTAAGATGAGTTGTGTAGGATGATGAGTTGTGTAGGATAAGTTGTGTAGGATGATGAGCTGTGTAGGATAAGTTGTGTAGGATGATGAGCTGTGTAGGATGATGAGTTGTGTAGGATGATGAGTTGTGTAGGATGATGAGTTGTGTAGGATGATGAGTTGTGTAGGATAAGTTGTGTAGGATGATGAGCTGTGTAGGATAAGTTGTGTAGGATGATGAGCTGTGTAGGATGATGAGTTGTGTAGGATGATGAGTTGTGTAGGATGATGAGTTGTGTAGGATGATGAGTTGTGTAGGATAAGTTGTGTAGGATGATGAGTTGTGTAGGATAAGTTGTGTAGGATGATGAGTTGTGTAGGATAAGTTGTGTAGGATGATGAGTTGTGTAGGATAAGTTGTGTAGGATGATGAGTTGTGTAGGATGATGAGTTGTGTAGGATGATGAGTTGTGTAGGATGATGAGTTGTGTAGGATAAGTTGTGTAGGATGATGAGTTGTGTAGGATAAGTTGTGTAGGATGATGAGTTGTGTAGGATAAGTTGTGTAGGATGATGAGCTGTGTAGGATAAGTTGTGTAGGATGATGAGCTGTGTAGGATAAGTTGTGTAGGATGATGAGCTGTGTAGGATGATGAATTTTGTAGGTATAATGAGTTGTATAGGATGAGTTGTTTAAGATGAGTTGTGTAGGATGATGAGTTGTGTAGATATGATGAGCTGTATAGGGTGATGAGTTGTGTAGGTTAAGTTGCGTAGGATGAGTTGTTTCGCATAAGTTGTGAAGAATGATTTTTAAAATGAGTTGTGTAGGATGGTGAGTTATGCAGGATGAGTTGTGTAGGATGATGATTTGTGTAGAATGAGTTGTGTAAGATGATGAGTTGTGTAGGATGATGGGTTGTGTAGGATGATGGGTTGTGTAGGATGATGAGTTGTGTAAGATGATGATGAGTTGTGTAGGATGATGATGAGTTGTGTAGGATGATAGGTTGTGTAGGATGATGGATTGTGTAGGATGATGATGAGTTGTGTAGGATGATGAGTTGTTTAGCTTGAGTTGTGTATGATGATTTGTGGATTAGTTGTGTAAGATGAATTGTGGAGGATGATGGGTTATGTAGGATGATGATGAGCTGTGTAGGATGATGAGTTTTGTAGGATGACGAGTTGTGTAGGATGATGGTGAGTTGTGTAGGATGATGATGAGTTGTGTAGGATGATGAATTGTGTAGGATGATGGGTTGTGTAGGATGAGGGTTGTGTAGGATGATGAGTTGTGTAGGATGATGAGTTGTGTAGGATGATGAGTTGTGTAGGATGATGGGTTGTGTAGGATGATGATGGGTTTTGTAGGATGATGAGTTGTGTAGGATGATGAGTTGTGTAGGATGATGAGTTGTGTAGGATGATGAGTTGTGTAGGATGATGGGTTGTGTAGGATGATGGTGGGTTGTGTAGATGATGATGAGTTTTGTAGGATGATGAGTTGTGTAGGATGATGGGTTGTGTAGGATGATGGTGGGTTGTGTAGGGTGATGATGAGTTTTGTAGGATGATGAGTTGTGTAGGATGATGAGTTGTGTAGGATGATGATGAGTTGTGTAGGATGATGGGTTGTGTAGGATGATGATGAGTTTTGTAGGATGATGATGAGTTTTGTAGGATGATGAGTTGTGTAGGATGATGAGTTGTGTAGGATGATGAGTTGTGTAGGATGATGAGTTGTGTAGGATGATGGGTTGTGTAGGATGATGGTGGGTTGTGTAGGATGATGATGAGTTTTGTAGGATGATGAGTTTTGTAGGATGATAAATTGTGTAGGATTGTGAGTTGTGTAGAATGAGTTGCGGAACACTCTGGAGAGTGATGTAGTGGAGGCAGGATCTATACATAGCTTTAAGAAGAGGTATGACAAAGTTCATGGAGCAGAAAGAGCGACCTAGTAGCGGCCAGTGAAGAGGCGGGTCCAGGAGCTGTGACTCGACCCCTGAAACCATAAACAGGAAAATACACACAGGGGTTGCAACAAAAGACCACCTCGATATAACGAGTTATGACCAGAATAGTTTTAGTTAGGTGTTAGGTAGCTAGTACAAGGCTGGTTACCGTGGCTGGGTTGGTAGCGCACTCACCTCACACACTCAGCTCCCTGGTTCGATCACCAGTACGGATGGAACATTAGGACGTGTTTCCTTAAGACACCTGCTGTCCATGTTCACCTAGCAGTAAGTAGGTACCTGGGTCTTAATCAATTTTAAACACCTGTGTTAATTTAAACAACTGTGTTAATGTAAACACCTGTGTTAATGTAAACACCTGTGTTAATGTAAACACCTGTGTTGATTTAAACACCTGTGTTAATGTAAACACCTGTGTTAATGTAAACACCTGTGTTGATTTAAACACCTGTGTTAATGTAAACACCTGTGTTAATGTAAACACCTGTGTTGATTTAAACATCTGTGTTAATGTAAACACCTGTGTTGATTTAAACACCTGTGTTAATGTAAACACCTGTGTTGATTTAAACACCTGTGTTAATGTAAACACCTGTGTTAATGTAAACACCTGTGTTGATTTAAACACCTGTGTTAATGTAAACACCTGTGTTAATGTAAACACCTGTGTTGATTTAAATACCTGTGTTAATGTAAACACCTGTGTTATTTTAAACACCTGTGTTAATTTAAACACCTGTGTTAATGTAAACACCTGTGTTATTTTAAACACCTGTGTTCATGTAAACACCGGTGTTATTTTAAACACCTGTGTTCATGTAAACACCTGTGTTATTTTAAACACCTCTGTTATTGTAAACACCTGTGTTAATGTAAACACCTGTGTTATTTTAAACACCTGTGTTATTTTAAACACCTAGGCCAGGGGCCCCCTTTCCCCCCAAAAAAAAGAGAAAAAAAAAAAAAAAAAAAAAGGGGAAAAAAAAAAAAGGGAAAAAAAAGGGAAAAAGGGAAAAAAAATTTTTCCCCCCTTTTTTTAAATTAAAAATTGTTTGGAGGAAACCTTAAATTTCCTGTGGGGGTTTGGGGGGGTGGACCGTTGGGGGGTTTGGGGGGTTTAAACCCGTGGGGCCGGGAAAACCCACAAAAAGGAAAAAAACCCCCGGGGGGTTTTAAAATGGTGGGGGGGGGGGGGGGGGGGGGGGAAAATTATTTTTGGTAATTAAAATTAAAAAAAAAAAATTAATAAAAAAGGGGAAAAAAAAAAATTTAAAGGAAAAGGGGGGGGAAATAAAATTGGGGGGAAAAAATAAAAGGTAATAAAAAAAAGAAAAAAAAAAAATAAATTTGTAAATTTTAAAAAAATGGAAAAAAAATTTTAAAGGAAAATAAAAAAAAATTGGGTAAGGGAAAAAAAAAGGGGAAAAATAAAGGTAATAAAAAGGAAAATAAAAGGAAAAAAAAAAGGGGGGGGGAAAAAAAAAGGGGGAAGGAAAAAAAGGAAAAAAGGAAAAAAAAGAAGGGAAAAAAAAGGGAAAGGGGAAAAAGAGGAAGAAGAAAAGGAAAAAAATAAAAAGGAAAAAAAGGGGGGTTTAAAAGTGGAAAGGGGAAAAGTAAGGGTGGTAAGGGGAAAAGAAGGAGGGTGGAAAGGGAAAATTTTAAGGGAAAAAAAAAGGGGGGTTTTTTGGGGGAAAGGGGGGAAGGGGAAGGAAAAAAATAAAAAAAAATAAAAGGAAAAAGGAAAAAAAAAAAAAAAAAAAAATAAAAAAATAAAAAAATTTGGGGGAAAAAAAAAGGGGGGGAAAAAAATAAAAAAAAAAAGGAAAAAAAAAAATTTTAAAAAAAAAAATTGGGTTTAAAAAATAAAAAAATAAAAAAATTTTAAAAAAAACAAAAAAAAAAAATTTAAAAAAAAAATTGGGGTTTAAAAAAAATTAAAAAAATTTAAAAAAAAAAAAATAAAAAAGAAAAAAAAAAAAAAAAAAAGGGGAAAAAAAAAAAAAAAAAATTTTTAAAAAAAAAACCCCAATAAAAAAATGGGGTTCAAAAAAAAAAACTAAAAAAAAAAATTTTTTAAAAAAAAAAAAATAAAAAAAAAAATAAAAAAATTTTTTAAATTTAAAATTTTAAAAAAAAAAAAAAAATTTTAAAAAAATGGGGAAAAATTTGGGGGGTTTAAAAAATAAAAAAATTTAAAAATAAAATTAAAAAAAAAAAATGGGGAAAAAAAAAAAAAAAAAAGGGGGGGGTAAAAAATAAAAAATTTAAAAAAATAAAAAAATTAAAAAAAAAAAGGGGGGGGAAAAAAAAAAAAAAAAAAAAAAAAAAAATTTTTTTTTTAAAAAAAAAAAATTTTTTTGGGGGGGTTTAAAAAAAATAAAAAATTTAAAAAAAAAATAAATAAAAAAAAAAAAAAATTTTTTAAAAAATTAAAAAAAAAATTTTTTAAAAAATTTGGGGGGTTAAAAAAAAAAAAAAACCCCCTTTGGGGGGGTTTTAAAAAAAGGGAAAAATTTTAAAAAAAAAAGCCCCCAAAAAAAAAAAAAAATTTAAAAAAAAAAAAAAAATTTAAAAAAAAATTTTCCCCCCCAAAAAAATTTTAAAAAATGGGGTTTCAAAAAAAAAAAATAAAATAAAAAAAATTAAAAAATAAAAAAAAAAATTTTAAAAAAAAAAAAAATAAAAAACGTAAAAATTTGGGGGAAAAAAATTTAAAAAAAAGGTAAAAATCAAAAAAAAAAAAAATTTAAAAAAAAAATTAAAAAAAAATCTTTAAAAAAAAAAATTTTAAAATTAAAAAAATTTTAAAAAAAAAAAAAAAAAATAAAAAATTTAAATTTTCAAAAGGGAAAATTAAAATTAAAAAATTTAAAAAAAAATTTAAATTTAAAATTCCAAAAAAATAAAAAAAAAAAAATTTTAAAAAAAAAAATTTTTTAAAAAAAAAAAAATTAAAAGTAAAAAAATTTAAAAAAAAACCAAAAAAAAAAAAACAAAAAAAAGAAAAAAAAAAAATTTTAAAAATTTAAAAAAAAAATAAAAAAAAAAAAATTTCCCAAAAAAAAAAAAAAACCCCTTATTTTTTTAAAATAAAAAAAAAAAAAAATCCCAAAATTTTTAAAAAAAAATTTTTTTATTCCCCCAATTCCCCCCCCCTTTTTTTTTACCCCCCAAAAATTTTTAAAAAACCCCTAAATTTTTTTCCCCTTTTAAAAACCCCAAAAAAAAAATTTACCCCCCTTTTAAAATTTTTTTAAAAATTTATCCCCCCCCTTTTTCCCCCCCCAAAAAAACCCCACCCCCCAATTCCCCTTTATCCTCCCCTTAACCCCTAATTTTAAAAAACCCCCCCAAAATTCCCCCCCCCCCCCCCAAAAATTAATTTAATAAAAATTCCCCCCCCCCATTTTAAAAAAAAACCCCCCCCTTCCCCCCCACCCCCCCCCTAAATTTTCCCCACCCCTCCCCCCCCCCCCCCCCTAAACCCCTCCCCCCCTCCCTCCCCTCCTCTCCCCCTCCCTACCCCCCCCCTTCCCCCTCCCCCCCCCTCACTTCCCTCATCCCCTCACCCCCCCTCACTCCCCTCACTCTCCCTACCCCCCCCCCAAACCCCCCCCCCGGGGCCCCCCCCCCCAAAACCCCCCCCTTTTGGTAAAATTTTTTATTTTTTTTTTTTTTTTTTTTTTTTTTATTTTTTTTTTTCCCCCCCATTTTTTTTTTTTTTTTTTTTCCCAAACGGGTTTTAAAAGGGGGGTTTGCTGTTTAACTTTTGGGGGTTTAAATTCTCTCCCTCTCCTTCTTCTTCTCCTTTTTACTACTTTTCTTCTTTGGACATGGGTTGGGGTGGGAGGTTTTGGCTTTTTTGGGGGGGGCCCCCTTTCCCCCTTTTTTTTTGGGGTTTTGAGGGGGTGTGGGTTTTGAATTTATGGGGGGGGAAGGGGGCCCCCTAGGCGGTTTTTTCCCACCATTTTTTTTTTTGGGAATTGTTTTAGGGGGGAAATTGGGGGGTTTTCCCCCCCCCCTTTAAATTTTGAAAAAAACCCCCCCCAAAACCCCCCCCTTTTTTTCCCCCCCCCCCCCCCCCCCAAACCCCTTTTCCCCTTTTTTTCCCCCCCCCCTCCCCCCCCTTTTTCCTTTTTCCCTTTTCCCCCCCTCCCCCCCCCCAAAAACCCCCCAAAAAAACCCCCCCCCCCCCCCCTTCCCCCCCCTTTCCCCCCCCCCCATCCCCTCCCCCCCTTCTCTTCCCTTCCCCCTCCATCTTCCCCCCCCCCCCTTTCCCTTTTTTCCCTTCCCTCCCTCCATTTTCCCCTCCCCCCTCCCTCCCCTTCCTCCCCCCTTCCCTCCCTCCTTTCCCTCCCTCCCTCCCTTTTTTCCCCCCCCCTTTTCCCCCTCCCTTCCCTCCCTCCCCCCTTCTCCCTCCCTTCCTCCCCCCCTCCCCTCCCCCCCCCCTTTCTCTCCCCCTTTCCCCTTTCCCCCCATTTTCCCCTCCCTCCCCCCCTTTCCCCTTTCCTTCCCCCCCCTCCTTTTCCCCCTCCCCCCCCCCTTCCCTCCCTTTCCCTCCCCCCCCCGGGAATTTTAAAAGCGGATCCACAAGAAGGCCCCAAAGATTTCCATTTTTCTCAACCTGGATTCAAGTCGCCACCAACCACACACCACACAAACACACATAGAGGGGTTCCACAAGGACAGTCCTGGGACTGGTGCTTTTTGGATCAGAAGTGTCCTTGTTTCAGACGATGTGAAGCTGTGATCGACCCCTGCAGCCCCAAAATGGTGGTATGAGGAGAATATAATGGTCAGGAAGGGAGGACTACAAGGGGATTGGAAAGGCCTTCAAAACCCGGGCCCGAACTGGTGCGGAGTTTAACCCCCCCAGTGTAAAGTTTTTAAAAGGGTTGGGGGAAAGGGAAAAAAGACCATGGCAGATACAGTCTGGTGGGGAAAAAACTACAAACCTCACTCATGGGGGAGGTTTTTGGGGGGAGTATAATACCGAGCACACTCTGAGGCGCACATCAACCAATAACTGCAGCAGCACTACCTTAATAACTGTCCAGCGCCTTTTTGAGAAGCCAGGGCTTATTGGTAAACCCCCCTGTTAACTGCTGGGAGGCAGTTAACATCTTGGGCCCCCTGACAATTTTTGTGTTGTTCTTTGGTGCTCAAAAGGGGGAAATTTTCATCTCGCCGAGTCTTTTGCTTTTGTAGGGAGTGATTTTGGTTTCAAATTTTTTACTAAACTCTCTAGGTTTTCCAAGGTATTTTTCTCGCCCGTTCCCAAGGGAAAACAAAACAAAGGGAAATTAATCTTCTCGTATTTTTTGGGTTTTTTGTATTATGGGCCCCGAAGGGAAATTCCTGTATATTCTCAAGGTCGAAATTTTTGGGCCCGCCTTGAAGGGGGGGTACGTGAAAATTAATTTTCCAGCCCAGAGAGCAAGAGGTTTGAAAGGGTCACATGGGCTTTGGGTCCCTAGTTTTGAAGGTTCTCATTTTTCCATCCTATAGTTTTTCCCAGAAAATGTGGTAGTACATTTTTTGTTATCTCTGACATGTCACTCCAAAATCCTTCACATTAGTTTTTTTGCTTTTGTGTTGTTGAATTTTTTTATACTCCGATGCAGTTTTAATTTACTCAAATTTTCCTTGCGAGTAATTTCGCGGCCCCAATGAAAGATTTTTGGGTTTATGTCCCCTTGGAGTTCCAGTGTCTTCGAGGGATGCATGTCGCAAATTGGATGTCGCTTGGAGACTTCCATGTCTTCGAGGGGGTTGAACTTCATGAAATTAGGATGTCCGCTTGGAGGGCTTCCAGTTCTTTGAGGGAAGCCCTGCCATGCAAATTAGGGTGTCCCTTGGAGACTTCCCTGTCTTCGAGGGAAAGACCGCCTGCAAATTAGGATGGGCCGCTTGGGACTTTCCGTGTCTTTGAGGAATGACCTGCCATGCAAATTAGGAGTCCGCTTGGAGACTTCCAGTGTCTTCGGGGTTGACACGCATGCAAATTAGGATGCCGCTTTGGGATTCCCCGTGTCTTCGAGGAATGAATGCATGCAAAAATTTGGATGTTTCCCCTTGGAGACTTCCCTGTTTCGAGGGATGAATGCCCTGCAAATTAGGTGTTTTATCCGCCAAGGAAGACATGTGTGTGGGTTACATTTGTCTTGTAGATTGATTGCGAACAGGACGGGGGTGAGTTTCTGTGCCCTTTTGGAACCACCTTTTTACAGAGCCGCCCCCAGCTTTTCTTTTTGTGTTCTATTTGTTAAGAGGTTATAAATACATCTACTAACTTTTCCAGTTATTCCTTTATCACGCATTTTGTGTGTTATTATACCATGGTCACACTTGTCCAAGCCTTTTGTAAAGTCTGTGTATATTAAATCTGCATTCTGTTTGTCCTCCAGACCATCCAAGACCATGTCATAGTGGTCCAGTAGTTGTGAGAAGCAGGAGTGACCATCCAGGACCATGTCATAGTGGTCCAGTAGTTGTGAGAGGCAGGAGTGGCCATCCAAGACCATGTCATAGTGGTCCAGTAGTTGTGAGAGGCAGGAGTGACCATCCAAGACCATGTCATAGTGGTCCAGTAGTTGTCAGGGGCAGGAGTGACCATCCAGGACCATGTCATAGTGGTCCAGTAGTTGTCAGAGGCATGAGTGACCATCCAAGACCATGTCATAGTGGTCCAGTAGTTGTGAGAGGCAGGAGTGACCATCCAGGACTGTCATAGTGGTCCAGTAGTTGTGAGAGGCAGGAGTGACCATCCAGGACTGTCATAGTGGTCCAGTAGTTGTCAGAGGCAGGAGTGACCATCCAGGACCATGTCATAGTGGTCCAGTAGTTGTCAGAGGCATGAGTGACCATCCAAGACCATGTCATAGTGGTCCAGTAGTTGTCAGGGGCAGGAGTGACCATCCAAGACCATGTCATAGTGGTCCAGTAGTTCTCAGGGGCAGGAGTGACCATCCAAGACCATGTCATAGTGGTCCAGTAGCTGTGAGAGGCAGGAGTGACCATCCAGGACCATGTCATAGTGGTCCAGTAGTTGTCAGAGGCAGGAGTGACCATCCAGGACCATGTCATAGTGGTCCAGCAGTTGTCAGAGGCAGGAGTGACCATCCAAGACCATGTCATAGTGGTCCAGTAGTTGTGAAAGGCAGGAGTGACCATCCAAGACCATGTCATAGTGGTCCAGTAGTTGTCAGAGGCAGGAGTGACCATCCAAGACCATGTCATAGTGGTCCAGTAGTTGTGAGAGGCAGGAGTGACCATCCAAGACCATGTCATAGTGGTCCAGTAGTTGTCAGAGGCAGGAGTGATCATCCAAGACCATGTCATAGTGGTCCAGTAGTTGTGAGAGGCAGGAGTGACCATCCAAGACCATGTCATAGTGGTCCAGTAGTTGTGAGAGGCAGGAGTGACCATCCAAGACCATGTCATAGTGGTCCAGTAGTTGTGAGAGGCAGGAGTGACCATCCAAGACCATGTCATAGTGGTCCAGTAGTTGTCAGAGGCAGGAGTGACCATCCAAGACCATGTCATAGTGGTCCAGTAGTTGTGAGAGGCAGGAGTGACCATCCAAGACCATGTCATAGTGGTCCAGTAGTTGTGAGAGGCAGGAGTGACCTGCTCTAAACTCATGCTGCCCCGGGTTGTATAACTAATGGGTATCTCGAACCCTTTCGAAGCTTTTTAAATGGGATGTTAGCGCTATTGGTCTGTAGTTCTTAGCTATTGCTACACTACCACCTTTGTGGAGTGGGGCTGTTGTTTTTATTGACTGTGGGATGACACCAGTGTCTACACTCCTCAATAGAATGCTACAAGCAAGTGAGAGAGGCGCCCCTTCTTGCAGGTCATGATGAACGCGGAGTTCCATGAGTCTGGGCCTGGGGAAGAGTACATGGCCATGTCATTAATTGCCTTTTCGAAGTCTTGTTGTGTTAGGAAACACAGAATCCATACATATTTTTAAGAAGAGGTATGATAGAGCTCATGGAGCAGGGAGTGAGTGACCTAGTAGCGACCAGTGAAGAGGCGGGGCCAGAAGCTGTGAATCGACCCCCTGCTACCCTACACGCGCACACACACACAGACACACACACACACACACACACACACACACACCACACACACACACACACACACACACACACACACACACACACACACACACACACACACACACACACACTACAGCTGTTTGCTATCCTCTCAACATAAAAACTCAACTATGATCTGTGTGAGTGTATCCTGCCCTGTCACACACACACACACACACACACACACACACACACACACACACACACACACACCTCTGCCAATTAGGACAGTAACCTGGGCACAAGGAAGGTGTTTTAAACCGGGTATTGACTCCATACCCAGGTGTGTCAGCCTCCTGACCTCTCTATATCTCTCTCTCTCTCCCTCTCTCTCTCTCTCTCTCTCTCTCTCTCTCTCTCTCTCTCTCTCTCTCTCTCTCTCTCTCTCTCTCTCTCTCTCTCTCTCTCTCTCTCTCTTTTAGGGAGAATATTACAACCAATGTGTGTTGTGTATGTATTGTGTTTGCAACACTGGTTGGAGGGATACCTCACAACAACACTGGTTGGAGGGATACCTCACAACAACACTGGTTGGAGGGATACCTCACAACAACACTGGTTGGAGGGATACCTCACATCAACACTGGTTGCAAGGGTACGTCACAACAACACTGGTTGGAGGGATACCTCACATCAACACTGGTTGCAAGGGTACGTCACAACAACACTGGTTGGAGGGATACCTCACATCAACACTGGTTGCAAGGGTACGTCACAACAACACTGGTTGGAGGGATACCTCACATCAACACTGGTTGCAAGGGTACGTCACAACAACACTGGTTGGAGGGATACCTCACATCAACACTGGTTGCAAGGGTACGTCACAACAACACTGGTTGGAGGGATACCTCACATCAACACTGGTTGCAAGGGTACGTCACAACAACACTGGTTGGAGGGATACCTCACAACAACACTGGTTGGAGGGATACCTCACAACAACACTGGTTGGAGGGATACCTCACATCAACACTGGTTGCAAGGGTACGTCATAAACAAC
The DNA here is from genome assembly GCF_026875155.1 of Cherax quadricarinatus. Taxonomy (NCBI): domain Eukaryota; kingdom Metazoa; phylum Arthropoda; class Malacostraca; order Decapoda; family Parastacidae; genus Cherax; species Cherax quadricarinatus. Next base: position 35,898,808 of record NC_069453.1, on the reverse strand, counting down.
ACTGGTTGGAGGGATACCTCACATCAACACTGGTTGCAAGGGTACGTCACAACAACACTGGTTGGAGGGATACCTCACATCAACACTGGTTGCAAGGGTACGTCACAACAACACTGGTTGGAGGGATACCTCACATCAACACTGGTTGCAAGGGTACGTCACAACAACACTGGTTGGAGGGATACCTCACATCAACACTGGTTGCAAGGGTACGTCACAACAACACTGGTTGGAGGGATACCTCACATCAACACTGGTTGCAAGGGTACGTCACAACAACACTGGTTGGAGGGATACCTCACAACAACACTGGTTGGAGGGATACCTCACAACAACACTGGTTGGAGGGATACCTCACATCAACACTGGTTGCAAGGGTACGTCATAACAACACTGGTTGGAGGGATACCTCACATCAACACTGGTTGCAAGGGTACGTCACAACAACACTGGTTGGAGGGATACCTCACATCAACACTGGTTGCAAGGGTACGTCACAACAACACTGGTTGGAGGGATACCTCACATCAACACTGGTTGCAAGGGTACGTCACAACAACACTGGTTGGAGGGATACCTCACATCAACACTGGTTGCAAGGGTACGTCACAACAACACTGGTTGGAGGGATACCTCACATCAACACTGGTTGCAAGGGTACGTCACAACAACACTGGTTGGAGGGATACCTCACATCAACACTGGTTGCAAGGGTAACGTCACAACAACACTGGTTGGAGGGATACCTCACATCAACACTGGTTGCAAGGGTACGTCACAACAACACTGGTTGGAGGGATACCTCACATCAACACTGGTTGCAAGGGTACGTCACAACAACACTGGTTGGAGGGATACCTCACATCAACACTGGTTGCAAGGGTACGTCACAACAACACTGGTTGGAGGGATACCTCACATCAACACTGGTTGCAAGGGTACGTCACAACAACACTGGTTGGAGGGATACCTCACATCAACACTGGTTGCAAGGGTACGTCACAACAACACTGGTTGGAGGGATACCTCACAACAGCACTGGTTGGCGAGACACCCCTCAACAACACTGGTTGGAGGGATACCTCACAACAGCACTGGTTGGCGAGACACCCCTCAACAACACTGGTTGGAGGGATACCTCACAACAGCACTGGTTGGCGAGACACCCCTCAACAACACTGGTTGGAGGGATACCTGACATCAACACTGGTTGCAGAGATACCTCACATCAACACTGGTTGCAGGTGTAGAGAGGGAGACAGTTGCGAGTTCTTCACAGAGGTTGATCAACACCTGCGACAGGTGTTGATCAACCCCCCTCCTTCTCTCCCTTCCTCCCTTCTCTCCCTCCCTCTCTCCCTTCCTTCTCCTCTTCCTTCTCCTCCTCACCAGCTTGTTCAGTATTCTCGCCAGATTTACACAAGAAACACCGGGAGGGTTTACCTCCTTTTGTGTTCCATCCATCCTTCTGTCAACACTCCCCCCCTTCCTCCCCCTCATGTGGGGGTCAACACCCCCTGATGTGGGAGTCAGCACACCTGCAACACACACCTGCAACACACACCTACAACACACACCTGCAACACACACCTGCAACACACACCTACAACACACACCTACAGTACACACCTGCAACACACACCTGCAACACACAACTACAACACACACCTACAACACACACCTACAACCCACACCTACAACACACACCTACAACACACACCTACAACCCACACCTACAATACACACCTGCAACACACACCTGCAACACACACCTACAACCCACACCTACAACCCACACCTGCAATACACACTTGCAACACACACCTACAACACACACCTACAACACACACCTACAACACACACCTACAACCTACACCTGCAATACACACCTGCAACACACACCTGCAACACACACCTACAACACACACCTACAACACACACCTACAACACACACCTACAACCCACACCTGCAATACACACCTGCAACACACACCTGCAACACACACCTGCAACACACACCTACAACACACACGTACAACACACACCTACAACACACACCTACAACACACACCTACAACCCACACCTACAACACCACACCTGCAACACACACCTGCAACATACACCTACAACCCACACCTACAACCCACACCTGCAATACACACTTGCAACACACACCTACAACACACACCTACAACACACACCTACAACACACACCTACAACCTACACCTGCAATACACACCTGCAACACACACCTGCAACACACACCTACAACACACACCTACAACACACACCTACAACCCACACCTGCAATACACACCTGCAACACACACCTGCAACACGCACCTACAACACACACCTACAACACACACCTACAACACACACCTACAACACACACCTACAACACACACCTACAACACACACCTAAAACCCACACCTGCAATACACACCTGCAACACACACCTGCAACACACAACTACAACACACACCTACAACACACACCTACAACCCACACCTACAACACACCTACAACACACACCTACAACCCACACCTGCAATACACACCTGCAACACACACCTGCAACACACAACTACAACCCACACCTACAACACAAACCTACAACCCACACCTGCAATACACACCTGCAACACACCTGCAATACACACCTGCAACACACCTGCAACACACAACTACAACCCGTGTATATCCTCACAAACAGTTGTGAAGACTGTTTCCTGACGCCACCAGGACAGGAGCTGCAGCTCAACCTGCTGTAATTACATAACACTCACATACATGTAAATACTGACAAACTCAATGTTTTACACCTGACTAAACAAACACAGTGTTTACACTAAACAAACACTGAACATTAACCAACATTCTTCACTTAATATTATTAACAACAGAGTTAACATCCGGCGACACATAGAGGCGACCAACCCGTAATAAAGCCACAGTTTTCACCCATAATGTCAGCCAGATTCCCCTCATTTACTGCGCCACTGCGCAGCAGCACAGCGCAGGTGATTCCCAACGTCGACGTTTAACGAAGTTGGGGAGGGAGGGGGTGGGGAAGTGGGGGTGGGGGGGGTTAAAACCGGGTTCAATTAAGCGGGGTTACGTTTTAAGTGAAGTTTTGGCGCGCAACAGAGATATCAGCTGATCTCTGTTGATGTTTTTTTCTTGGGGGGTGAGGGAGGAGGGTGGGGGTGTGAGGGAGGGGGGAGGGATGGTGGTATGTTAGTTGTGGTGAGGGAGGGGTATTGGGTAAACTGGGTGGGGGATGCTGGTAGAGGAGGGAGGGAGGAGGGGGAGGGAGGGTATGAGGGTGGCTAATGACGGGCGGTAATTAGTCATTTGAACGAGGTTGTTAATGGATGAACACGCGTCAGCTACACCACAGACAGCCAGGTAAATACTGAGACAGAGAGACAGTCCAAGACATCGAGAGAGCGAGTTGTGGGCTCGGTTTAACTGAGTAGACCAGTGAGTAGACTGAGCGACGTGAGACTGAGAGACTGTGAGCAGACTAGATGACATGAGAGACTGAGAGACAGTAGAGCTGAAACTGTAGAGGCTCTCTGAATAGCTATCTCCTGAGATCTCGTTGGACTGCGTACTGTTGCTCGAGACTGAAGCCTTAGCTGCACCGACTTAGCTCTCGATGCACTTGCTGCTCTAAGCTACGTGAAGTACTTAGACCTGTGCTAGCTACTACGCTCTCTCATCAGTCATCATCTCGTAGTCTGCATCACCCTCTCTCTCTTCTCTCTCTCTCTCCTCTCTCTCTCTCTCTCTCTCTCACTCACTCTCTCACACAAGTCAAGGTAGTCTAGCATAATGACTCAACCAGTCATCCATCAACATAAACGACCTTGTTAAAAACTTCGACCTGTCTCTTCAGCTGTCTCACTGTCTCTCACCCTCGCCACTATTATTATATTATTATTATTATTATTATTATTATTATTATTATTATATTATTATTATTATTATATTATTATTATGTAGTGGAGGATGCCACTCCATGTAGATATAGGGAGAGGAGAGAGCTGTGAGGGAGGGGTGAGAGGGAGATGAGGGAGGGGTAAGGGAGGCGTAGTAGAAACTGAGAGGGAAGTGAGGGGAAGAATGAGGGGGGAGAATGAAAGAAGAATGAGGAAAGAGTGAGGGGAAAGAGAGAGGGGAGAGAGTGAGGGGAATATCAGAAATATCTATTTTTGTGGGAAGTGTTGACGTTCCCCTCATCCTCCTCCTTCTCCTCTTCCTGTTCTGCCTCCTCCTCCTACACACTATAATATATAGACACTATAATATATAGACAGTATAATATATAGACACTATAATATATAGACACTATAATATATAGACAGTATAATATATAGACACTATAATATATAGACACTATAATATATAGACACATAAAATATATAGACACTATAATATATAGACACTATAATATATAAGACAGTATAAATAATAGACACTATAATATATAGACACTATAATATATAGACACTATAATATATAGACACTATAATACATAGACACTATAATATATAGACACTATAATATATAGACACTATAATATATAGACACTATAATACATAGACACTATAATATATAGACACTATAAAAATATAGACACTATAATATATAGACACTATAATACATAGACACTATAATATATAGACACATAATATATAGACACTATAATATATTGACACTATAATACATAGACACTATAATATATAGACACTATAATGCATAGACACTAAAATTTATTATAGACACTATAATACATAGACACTATAATATATAGACACTATAATACATAGACACTATAATATATAGACACTATAATATATAGACACTTTTAATATATAGACACTATAATATATAGACAGTATAATATATAGACACTATAATATATAGACACTATAATATATAGACACTATAATATATAGACACTATAATATATAGACACTATAATATATAGACACTATAATAATATGACAGTATAATATATAGACACTATAATATATAGACACTATAATATATAGACACTATAATATATAGACACTATAATATATAGACACTATAATATATAGACACTATAATATATAGACACTATAATATATAGACAGTATAATATATAGACAGTATTATATATAGACAGCATAATATATAGACAGTATAATATAGAGATATACAGTATAATATATAGACACTATAATATATAGACAGTATAATTATATAGACAGTATTATATATAGACAGCATAATATATAGACAGTATAATATAGAGAATATACAGTATAATATATAGACAGTATAATATAGAGATATACAGTATAATATACAGATATACCATATAATAACCTATGTGATATATCAATATATTTTATTAATAAAAATAAGATACCAGATATTTTTGGGCAAATTTCCAAAAATTTGGGGTTAAGAGTTTAAGTGATCGGAGATATTAATCCGATTTTCCCTCCTGTTAACACTTATGGGGGCCCTAGTTCCTAGGCTTTTGGGTTTTTAACCTATGGCTACCATCCACAGGATGGAGGGTTTTGACTGGTAGTTTTTTTGAGGGTTTTTCGGGGTTGTTGGTTGAACTGGTTGTCGGGTTTTTAACTGGTTTTTTCGGGTTTGACTGATTTAAAACGGGTTTGGGATTTGGTTGACAGATTTTCTGGTTGATTTTTTTGGACGGTTTTTGGGTTTTTTCCCGGTTACTGGTTGACGGGTTTTCTGGGGGTTGGGACTGGTTGTTTTTTTTTGTCTGGTTGACGGGTTTGTCGGGTTGACTGGTTTTTCGGGTTTGACTGGTTGACGGGTTTTGTGGGGGTTGACGGGGTTTGATTGGTTGTCGGGTTTGACTGGTTTCTGGTTGCGGTTTTTGTCGGGTTTGGGACGGGTTTTGTGTGATTGACTTTTTTGTTTGGGTTTTGTCTGGTTAAACCTTTTTTGGATGGTTGTGGGGTTTTGAGGGTAAAAACTGGTTAAAGGTTGTGTGGTTAACGGTTGACTATTTTAAACTGGTTGACGGGTTTTGTGGGGTTGTTTGGGTTGACTGGTTGACTGGTTGACTGGTTGCCCGGGTTTGGGTCGGGTTTGGCCCGGGTTTTGTGGTTTTTGGTTGACGGGTTTTGATGGTTGCCCCTTGTTAAAACTGGATACGGGGTTTGAGGGTTTGCGGTTGACGGGTTTGACTGGTTGACGGGTTAAAACTTTTTGGGCCCTGAGATTGTCGGGTTTCCCTGGTTGAACGGGTTAAACGGTTTTGGGGTTTGATTTGGTTGTTGGTTGACGGGTTTTCGGGGCTAAACTGTTTCCCTGGTTGAGGGTTTGCCCGGGTTGACTGGTTGGGACGGGTTTGACGGTTGTCTGGTTGAAATGGTTGTTTGTTGACGGGTTTTGACTTGGTTGACGGGTTTGACTTTTGAGGGTTGACGGGTTTGGGCGGGTTTTGACGGGTTTAAATTTTTTTTAACGGGTTTTTTCGGGTTTGGATGGTTAAAACTTTTCGACGGGTTAAATATTGTGGGTTTGAAGGTTAAAGGTTAATGGTTGACGGTTTAAAAGGTTGCCCGGTTGTCGGGTTTGTTGGGTTTGGGCCCAAAAGATTTGGTTTTACTAGAGGGAAGGGGGGTTGACGGGTTTGCCCGGGTTTGACAAATTGTCGGGTTTTGACGGTTGTGGGGTTGACTGGTTGACGGTCTACTGGCTGACGGGTTAACTGGTTGACTGTTAAGGGTTTTACTGGTTGTGTGGTTGACGTAGGAAGAGAAAAGGATCCCCCAAAGCCTCAAAGTTTTAATTTTGTGTCCCCCCAACCTTTAAAATTTCTCCCCCCCTTGTTGTGTGCCACACACACACACAACCAAAAACCACACACCCCACACACACAAAACCCACACACACACACAAAACACCCCACACACCACCCCCCAACACCCACACACACACCCCCAAACACCACACCCCACACACACCACCCCACACACACACACACACACACAAAACACCACACACACCCCCAAACACAAAAACCCCCACCCCACACCACACACACACGCACACACAAAAACCGCACACAAAACCACACAACCCCACACACACACCCCACACACACCCCCAAAAACCACAACACACACACACACACACACGCCCCACACACGCACGAAACACAAAACAAAACACACAACACACACACAAAAACACACACACACAACAAAACACAAAACACAACAACCAAACAAAACCCCCACACACACAAACACACACACACACACACCCCAACACACCCCAAAACAAAACACAAACACACACCCACACACAAACACACACACAAAACACCCCACACCCCAACCCAAACACCCACCCCACCACACACACATGGAGAAATGTACAAACAAAAATGCAAGGGGGCTGAAAGAGGTTTTTGTACCCAAGGGTAACGGGAATAATGAAAAAGCCAGGATGGGGCCCAGGGTTTTTTCCCCAAAAGGGTGCGGGGAGGAAAAAAAACCAAGTGTGCTAGGGAAGGGAAGAAAAATAAAAGGAAAAAGGACCCAGGGGGAAAAAGGGGAAGCAGATCGAAAAAGCCAGAAACAAATTATGCACAGATAAAAAAGGGAGCCCAAAGACAAAAATGAAAATGCCCATAGCAGGGGAAAACCCAAAATCTGACCCAAAATGTTTAACCATCAGGGGGGAAAAAAAAAACAGTAAAGGGACCAGGTAATCAGGCGGGGGAAAAGGAAGGAGGAAGCCCAAAAAAGAAATGCCCGTGAAGTATGAAGGAACTCAAAGAGATTCAAAGAAGGTTCACAGAGGAGCCCAAAAGGGGGCTCCAGAAAAAAAGGAGAGGTGGGGCACACCACCAAGTGCGGACACAGTTTAAAACAACCGAGGAAGAAGTGAAGAGGCTTCTGAGTGAGCTAGTACCTCAAAGGCAAAGTGGCCATATAAAATCCCCCCCATGGGTATTGAAAAGAGGGGAGGGGCCCCCCCCGAAAAGGCCCCCCCTATGTGTAACCCCCAACAACGATATTCAATACATCCCATTTGAAACAGGGGGATTGCCTTTAGGGATGGGAAAACAACAAATGTAGTCCCCAAACTTTAAAAAAGGGCAGACGAAGCATTTAAATACAGGGCCCCGTGTCACTGACATGTATAGTATGCAAATCATTTGGGGAAGATTTCGGAGAAAAAGTGGTGGAACAAACCCAGAAGGAACGATCTCATCAAAAAGCAGCCAACATGGTTTTTAGGGACGGGAAATCCCCCGGTTGGGCACAAACCTACTGGAAAATTTTTATGACATGGTGACAGCAGTAAGAAAGAGAGAGAGGGGGGGGTTTTTGGGTTGCATTTTTTTGGACTGCAAAAAGGCGTTTGAACAGGGGTTTTCCCCACAAAAAGTTGGGGGCAAAAAAGGGAAAAGGGCCCCAACCGGGATAACGGGAAGGCACTACAATGGGTCGGGGAAAAATTGTCAGGGAAAACAGCCCGGATATGGTTTCGTTGGGGGGGTGTCAGAGTGGGCCCCCTTTTGACCCGCGGGGGCCCCCCAGGGGGCAAATCCTAGGGCCCGTGGGTGGGTTTTTGGAATTTTTGAAAGCATGACGGAAGGAATAGACTCTGAGGTTTTTTCCCCGTTTTTTAGATTTAAAGTGAAGTTGATGAGAGAAAAAACACTCGATCGAAAACCCGGCAAAATACAAAAGGGGTTGGACAGGCCCGCAGACCTGGGTTCCCGCAATTGGCTCCCCGGGTTTTAATCCCCCAAATGCAAAATAAAGAAAATTGGGAAAAAGGGGAAAGAAAGGCCGCAGACGGAGTACCTCAGGGGGTCAGAGACTAAAAAACCTCACTCAAGGAAAAAAATCTTTTTGGGGAGTTTAAAACCAGGCCCCATCCCTGAAGCGCAAAATCAACCAAATAACTGCTGCAGATATGGGGGCCTAGCAAAAACCCCAGAAAAGCATTCCGACATTTAATAAGGAAACCCTTCCCGGACCCCCGTAACCGGGTATGTTTGGCCCATATTGGAGTAAACGGCAAACCCGTTTTGGAAAACCCCCACCTAAACCAAGCACGTAAAAAAAAACTAAGAAAATGCAAAAGGTTTTCAACAAAAACTAGTCCCGAGCTAAGAGGTATGTCCTACGAGGAGAGGTTAAGGGATAACAACCTGGGCGACACTTGGGGGACAGGAGAGATAGGGGGGACATGTAACGACATACAAAATTTCTGAAGGAATTGACAAGGTGGGAAAAGACCCGGATGTTTTCCGAGATTGGACCCCAGTAACAAGGGGGCAAGTTGGAAACTGAAAACACAAATGAAAACACAGGGATGTTTTGGGAAATTTTTCTTCAAACCCCCAGAGTAGTCCCGTAAGTGGAAAAAGTTTTGGGAAGTGATGTAGTGGAGGCAGGATCCATACATAGCTTTAAAACAGAGGTTTGGGTTTAAAACTCACGGCTCAGGGAGAGTGGAACCCAGTAGCCCATCAGGAAAGGGGGGGCCCGGAGCTCGGACTCCCACCCCCCCAACCTCAACTAGGTAGTACACACACACACACATTAAAACACACACACATACACACACACCCCCACACACATACACACACACCCCACACCCCCACCAACACACACACACACAACACACACACACACACACAAAACAACACACACACACACATACACACACCCCTAACACACCAAACACACACACACACACCCCAAAACCCCACAACACCCCAAACCCCACACAACCCCAAAAACCACAAAACACACAAAACAAAATACAACACACATACACACACGCAACACACCCCACACACACACACACACCCACACACACACCCACACACACACCCCACCCACACACAAAAAACCCCACCACACCCCAAAACCCCACACAAAACACACACCACACACACCCCACACACCCCACACACAAAAATACACACCCACACACACACAACAAAACCACACACATCACACACCCCACCAAAACCCCACACACAACACCCCACACACAACACACCCCCCACACACCCCAAAACACAACACACACACACACCACACACACCACACACAACCCCACACCACACACACACCCCACACAACCACACACAAAAACCCCAAAACCACAACACCACACACACACACAACACACACACACACACACAACCCCACACCCCACACACACACACACAACACACACACACAACCCCCCACACACCCAAAAACACAAAAAAAAACCACACACACACACACACAACACACAAAAACACACACACCACACAACAACCACACAAACAACACACACCACACACACAACACACACACACACACATTGCTTTACGTTCGGTTTTTTTTTTTATTTTTTTTTTTAAAACGGGGAGATTTTTTTGGGGGGAAAATCAGCTGGAAATTTCCGGCTGAAATTTCCCGCCAATTTGCGTAAAAATGGCGGCCACTCACAGTGACCTTTGTATACAAGAGTGACGTCACATACATCAGTCATCATATACATCAGTAACGTCACATACATCAGACATCACATACATCAGTAAGGTCACATACATCAGACATCAAAATACTCAGTAACGTCACATACATCAGACATCACATACACCCAGTAACGTCACATACATCAGACATCACATACATCAGTAACGTCACATACATCAGACATCATATACATCAGTAACGTCACATACATCAGACATCACATACATCAGTAACGTCACATACATCAGACATCACATACATCAGTAAGGTCACATACATCAGTCATCACATACATCAGTAACGTCACATACATCAGACATCACATACATCAGTAACGTCACATACATCAGAGGCACGTCACATCATATACATCAATGACGTCACATACACGAGAGTGACGTCACATACATCAGAGTGACGTCACATACTTCAGAGTGACGTCACATACTTCAGAGTGACGTCACATACCTCAGAGTGACGTCACATACATCAGAGTGACGTCACATAATTCAGAGTGGCGCCACATACATCAGAGTGACGTCACATGCTTCAGAGTGACGTCACATGAATCAGAGTGACGTCACGTACATCATTGTAACGTCACATACATCAGAGTGACGTCACATACTTCAGAGTTACGTCACATACTTCAGAGTGACGTCACATACATCAGAGTGACGTCACATACTTCAGAGTGACGTCACATGAATCAGAGTGACGTCATGTACATCATTGTAACGTCACATACATCAGAGTGACGTCACATACATCAGAGTGACGTCACATACATCAGAGTGACGTCACAATGTACCAGTAGTAAGAGTAGTACTGAATTTGGCTTGACAAAGTTGTAAATAAAGGCAGGAAAGGTCAGCCTGAGCCACTCACTGCAACTCTAATGAAAACTGCAAATGACCTTTATTTATTTAATGGTAGAGTGACATTTGAGGTCTCTCTCTCTTTATGTCTCTCTGTCTCTCTCTCTTTATGTCTCCCTCTCTCTATGTCTCTCTATCTCTCTCTCTTTTGTCTCCCTCACTCTATGTCTCTCTGTCACTCTATATCTGTTTTCTGTTTCTCTGTCTCTCTCTCTCTCTCTCACTCTCTCACAACACACACAACACACCACACACACACACGACACACACACCACATACACACGACACCAACACACACACATACACACAGCACAAAACACACACACCACACACACACAAACACACACACACACACACACACACACACACACACACACAACACACACACACACACACACACAACACACAACACACACACACACACACACACACACACACAACAACAGCACACACACACCACACACACACAAACACACACACACATAAAAAAACACACACACACACATAACACACACAACACCACACACAACACACACACACACACACACACACACACACACCCACACACACACACACCCCAACACACAAAACACACACACACAAACACACAACACACACAACACACACATCACACACACTACACACACACACACACACACACACACACACACACACACACACACACAAACAAACACACACACACACACACACACCTGGTTGTTTTAAGCTTCGAAATACACATAAGCATACAAGTGGAGGTAGAAGCAGGAAGGCCCGGACGAAATGACCCCAAACTGACAAGAAAGAACACACATGAATGAGGAACTACCTGAACGGGGTTCAGTGGACAAGAGAACTGGCAGGGAAGCCAGTTAATGAGATGAAGTAAATGTAGCAACAAAATGCAATGGAAGGCTGAGAGAGGGTGTGTTACCCAAGGTAACAGGAATAATGAAAAAGCCAGGATAGCCCATGGTTTATATACCCCAAAGGAGCAGGAGCGAAAAACCAAGTGAGCAGGGAATGGAGAGAAATAAAGAAGGCAAAGGACGGCCAGGAGAATAAGGAGAGCAGTCGTAGAGACCCAGAAACGAATATGCACAGATAAGAAGGAGGAGGCCCAAGACAATCTGAAAATGACATAGCAGCGAAACCCAAAACTGACCCGAAACTGTTGTACAGCACATCAGGAGGAAAAACAACCAAAAAGGTCAAGGACCATGGTAATCAGCTACGGAAGGAAGGAGGAGAGACAACAAGAAATGACCGTGAAGTATGTGAGGAACTCAACAAGAGATTCAAAAAGTGTTCACCGAGGAGACATAAGGGCTCCAGAAAGAACGAGAGGTGTGGCACACCACCAAGTGCAGGACACAGAAACACCCAACCGAGAAGAAGTTTAGAGGCTTGCTTCTGAGTGATCAAGATACCTCAAAGGCATGGGCCAGAATAACAATCTCCCAATGGGTATTGAGAGAGGGAGCAGAGGGGGCTAGTTACCCCTGAACAACAATACTTCCCCTACATCTATCGAAACATGGGAGATATGCCGAGGCATGGAAGACAGCAAATGTAGTCCCAAACTTTAAAAAAAAAAATGGAGACAGACATGAAGCATAAAACTACAGACCAGGTGTCACTGACAAGTATAGTATGCAAAATCATGGAGAAGATTATCAGGCGAAGAGTGTGGACACATCTAGAAAGGAATGATCACATCAACAGCAGCCAGCAACATGGTTTCAGTGACGGGAAATACCTGTGTCACAAGTCAACCTACTGGAGTTCTATGTACATGGTGACAGCAGAAGACAAGAGAGAGAGGGTGGGTGGATTGGCATTTTTTCTTGGACTGCAACGAAGGCCGTTTTGACCAGTTTCCCACACAAGAGATTGGTGCAAAAACTGAGGACCAAGCAAGGGATAGAGAGGGAAGTCACTACAAATGATCAAGGAATAGACTTGTCAGGAAGACAGATCGAGTCCATGGTACGTGCCGAGGTGTCAGTGTGGGCACTTGTGAACCAGCGGGGGTCCCCCCCGCAGGGTCAGTCCTAGGACCAGTGCTGTTTCTGAATTTGTGAACGACATGAACGGAAGGAATAGACTCTGAGGTGTCCCTGTTAGCAGATTACTAAGTGATGAGAAGAATTCACTTCCCCCGATCGAAGACCAGCAGATCTACAAAGGGATCATGAGCAGGCGCAGACCTTGGTCCAGCATTGGCTCCTGAGGAGTTCAATCCCACCAAGTGCAAAGGTCCCATGAAGGATATGGGACGGGCAAAGAAGGCCGCAGACGGAGTACAGTCTAGGGGTCAGAGACTACAAACCATCACTCAAGGAAAAAGAGGCATGTCGTGGTGGGTGAATATAACACCAGGCACATCTCCTGAAGCGCACATCAACCAAATAACTGCTGCAGCATATTTGTCGCCTTAGCAAACCTCAGAACGCATTCCGACCTCTTAATAAGGAATCATTCAGGACCCTATACACCGTGTACGTTTAGGCCCATAGTGGAGAGTGATGCGGCACTGCCCAGTTTGGACCCACACCTAGACAAGTCACGTGAAGAAACTAGAGAACGATGTCAAAGGAGTTTGCAACAAGACCAGTCCCCAGAGCTAAGAGGTAATGTTCCTACTAGGATAGGTTAAAGGGGAAATCAACCACTACAACTAGAGGAACAGGAGAGAAAAGGGGGACAGATAACGACCCATAAAAAACTGAGAGGAAATGACAAGGTGGACAAAGAGCTAGGATGTTCCAGATATAGGACACAGTAACAAGGGGACACGTATGGAAGCTGAAAGACACCTAAGAACACAGGGTGTTAGGAAAGTAATTCTTCAGCCACAAGTACAGTAAGTAAGAATAGTTTGGGAATCGATGTAGTGGTCGGCAGGGATCCATAATAGCTTTAAGCAGAGGTATGATAAAGCTCACTGGCTCAGGAGAAGATGACCTAGTAGCGATCAGTGAAGAAGCGGGGCCAGTGAGCTTCGGACTCGACCCGCCGCAACCTCAACAAGGTAGTAAAACTAGGTGAGTACAACACACAACACAACAACACACACAACACAACGTACACACACACACACAACACATCACACACACACACACACACACAACACACACACACACCAAAACACACACACACAACCCCCAAAACACAACAACAACACCCCACACCCCCCACCACACAAACCAAAACACCAACCAAAACCCCCAAACAACAAAAACCCCCCAAAACACACACACCCACCCCCCCCACCCACAAAACACAACTACAGTGTTGAGTAAATGGGGCCCTTCACCCTGGTTTTGTTTTGCCCACAAGGGGGTGGGGGCCGGGGAATGGGGTGGGGTGGTAGCCTGGGTTACCCTCTCCTTTCGGGTGGGGAAAAATGGAATTTTCCCCCCCGGGGGGGACCCAACCCATGTGGGTGTGTTTTTTTTTCCCCCGGGGTGCCCTCTCTCCACTTTTATTTTAAAAGTGTCTCATCGGGTGTGTTGTGGTTTTTTTTCATGGGGACCCTCTCAACCCATGCGGGTGTGTGTTGGGTAGTTCATGGTGACCCTCTAACCCATCGGGTGTGTGTTGGGATTTCATGGGTGACCCTTAAAACCCTGCTGGGTGTGTTGTGGTATTTTCATGGGACCCTCTAAACCCATGCGGGTTGTTTGTGGTATGTTCATGGGTGACCCCTAAACCCATGCTGGTGGGGGTTTGTGGTATTTTCAGGGGTACCCCTCAACCCATGCTGGGGGTGTGTTGGGGAGTTCTGGGTGACCCCTCAACCCTGCGGGTGGTTTTGTGGTATTCATGGGTGACCCTTTTCAACCCATGTGGTTTTGTTGGGAAGTTTCAGGGTGCCTTTTTTCCAACCCATGCTGGGTGTGTTTTGGGGTAGTTCATGGTGACCCTCTCAACCCATGCTGGGGTGTTGGGGTAGTTCATGGGTGACCCCCCCAACCCCAGCGGGGTGTTGTGGGTATGTTTTTGGTGACCCTCTCAAGCCAGCTGGGTGGTGTTGGTATTTTCAGGGGTCCCTCTCAACCATGCTGGTGTGTGTTGGGTATGTTTTCATGGGGCCCTCTCAACCCATGCTGGGGGTGTGTTGTGGAAATTTCAGGGGTGACCCTCTAACCCATGCGGGGTTTTGTGTTTGGGTATTTTCATGGGTACCCTCTCAACCATGCTGGGTGTGTGTTGTGTATGTTCATGGTGACCCTCCAACATGCTGGGTGTGTGTTTGGTAGTTCATGGGTGACCCTTCAACCCATGCTGGGGTGTTTTTGGGGATGTTCAGGGTGACCCTCTCAACCCAGCGGGTTTTGGTTTGTGGTATTTTCATGGGTGACCCTCTCAACCATGCTATATACACACCAGCTAAACTATTTTGGTATAACTGCTTTTAAGACGGGGTGTAAGATAACACTTAAACCTTACTCCACTGTGCTTCTCTTACTTTCACTCTCTTCTGTCTCTGCTCACTGCACGCCCCACTAAACTCCCCCTCTGTCTCCCCACCTCAGTGTCTCACACTCTCACTGTCTCACACCTCATGTCTCACACCTCACTGTCTCCACTCACGTCTCTCACTCTGTCCCCCCAGGCAAAACCAGCCAATTTATTAACCCTTCTCTCCACCCCATGATAAAAAAAAAAACCCTCCTACTCCTTCCTCTTTTTTTCCTCCCCTTCTCTCCTCCTTTTATATTGTCTAACTCACCCCCCTCCCCCACCTTCCCCACCTCTCCTCCTCTCTTTCCCTTTTTACTTTTTTACCATTTTTGAGTTTTTGACACTGTGACGATGTTGCTGGGTTTTTGACACTGTGACGATGTTTTGGGTGGTTTTTTGACACTGTGCAGTTGCTGGGTTTTTTACATGTGACAGTTGGCTGGTCCCCGACACGTGACGATTTTTTTTTTTGGGGCTGGTCCCTTTACACGGGAAGATGTTGGGCTGGGTTTACTTGACACTGTTTTACGTTGTTGGGTGTTCTTGACACTGTGACGTGTTGGGTTGTTCTTGAAAAGGGGATTTTTGGGGTTTTTGACACGTGACGATGTTTTTGTTCTGACACTGTGAGGGTGTTTTGGGTGGGTTTTTGAACGTGACGTTGTTGGTGGTTCTTTAACTGTGAATGTTGGCTGTTTTTTGACAAATGTGACATGTTTGGGTGGGTTTTTGACACTGTGACATTTTTGGGTGGTTCTTGACACTGTGCGTTGTTGGCTGGTTTTTGACACTGTCGATGTTGGCTGGTTCTTGACACGTGACGTTGTTGGGTGGTTTTTGACACTGTGACGTTTTTTGGGGGTTCTTGACACTGTGACTTTTTTGGCTGGCTTGACCGGACAAAATTTTTGGCTGGTTTTTTGCACTGGGACGTTGTTGCTGTTCCCTTTACACGTGACGATGTTGCTGGTTCTTGACAAATGTGACGATGTTGGCTGGTTCTTGACAAAGTGAGATGTTGGCTGGTTCTTTACACGTGACGATGTTTTCTGGGTTCTTTGGGACTGTGACTTTTTTCTGTTCTTGACACTGTGACGTTTTTTTGGCTGGTTTTTGGCACTGTCTTGTTTTTGGTTCTTGAACTTACATTTGGGTGGGTTTTTGCACTGTGAATGTGCTGGTTCTTTACACTGTACGATTTTGGGTGGTTTTTTTGACCGTGAAAATGTTGGGTGGTTCTTGACACTGTGACATGTTGGCTTTCTTGACACTTTACGATGTTTTGGGTGGTTCTTGCACTGTGACGTTGTTGGCTGGTTTTTTGACACTGTGACGTTGTTGGCTGGTTCTTGGCACTGTGACGTTGTTGGCTGCTTCTTGGCACTGTGACGATGTTGGCTGGTTCTTGACACTGTGACGTTGTTGGCTGGTTCTTGGCACTGTGACAATGTTGGCTGGTTCTTGGCACTGTGACGTTGTTGGCTGGTTCTTGGCACTGTGACGATGTTGGCTGGTTCTTGACACTGTGACGTTGTTGGCTGGTTCTTGACACTGTGACGTTGTTGGCTGGTTCTTGACACTGTGACGATGTTGGCTGGTTCTTGACACTGTGACGTTGTTGGGTGGTTCTTGACACTGTGACGTTGTTGGCTGGTTCTTGACACTGTGACGTTGTTGGCTGGTTCTTGACACTGTGACGTTGTTGGCTGGTTCTTGACACTGTGACGTTGTTAGCTGGTTCTTGACACTGTGACGTTGTTGGCTGGTTCTTGACACTGTGACGTTGTTAGCTGGTTCTTGACACTGTGACGATGTTGGCTGGTTCTTGACACTGTGACGTTGTTAGCTGGTTCTTGGCACTGTGACGATGTTGGCTGGTTCTTGACACTGTGACGTTGTTGGCTGGTTCTTGGCACTGTGACAATGTTGGCTGGTTCTTGGCACTGTGACGTTGTTGGCTGGTTCTTGGCACTGTGACGATGTTGGCTGGTTCTTGACACTGTGACGTTGTTGGCTGGTTCTTGACACTGTGACGTTGTTAGCTGGTTCTTGACATTGTGACGTTGTTAGCTGGTTCTTGACACTGTGACGTTGTTGACTGGGTCTTGACACTGTGACGTTGTTTGGTGGTTATTCACACTGTGACGTTATTGGCTGGTTCTTGACACTGTGACGTTGTTAGCTGGTTCTTGACACTGACGTTGTTGACTGGGTCTTGACACTGTGACGTTGTTGGTAGGTTCTTGACACTGTGGTGATGTTGCTGGCAGGTTCTTGACGCTGGTGACGTTGTTGGCTGGTTCTTGACACTGTGTTGATGTTGCTGGCTGGTTCTTGACACTGGTGACGTTGCTGGCTGGTTCTTGACACTGGTGACGTTGCTGGCTGTTTCTTGTCACTGTGGTGACGTTGCTGGCTGATTCTTGACACTGTGGTGACGTTATTGGCTGGTTCTTGACGCTGGTGACGTTGCTGGCTGGTTCTTGACACTGCTGACGTTGCTGGCTGGTTCTTGACACTGTGACGTTGCTGGCTGGTTCTTGACACTGGTGACGTTACTGGCTGGTTCTTGACACTGTGGTGACGTTATTGGCTGGTTCTTGACACTGTGGGACGTTGCTGGCTGGTTCTTGACACTGTGGTGACGTTATTGGCTGGTTCTTGACACTGTGGTGACGTTGCTGGCTGGTTCTTGACACTGTGGTGACGTTATTGGCTGGTTCTTGACACTGGTGACGTTGCTGGCTGGTTCTTGACACTGTGGTGACGTTGCTGGCTGGTTCTTGTCACTGTGATGTTGCTGGCTGGTTCTTGACACTGTGGTGACGTTATTGACTGGTTTTTGACACTGGTGACGTTGCTGGCTGGTTCTTGACAATGTGGTGACGTTGCTGGCTGGTTCTTAACACTGTGGTGACGTTGCTGGCTGGTTCTTGACACTGTGGTGACGTTATTGGCTGGTTCTTGACACTGGTAACGTTGCTGGCTGGTTCTTGACACTGTGGTGACGTTGCTGGCTGGTTCTTGACGCTGTGGTGACGTTGCTGGCTGGTTCTTGACACTGTGGTGACGTTGCTGGCTGGTTCTTGACACTGTGGTGACGTTACTGGCTGGTTCTTTACACTGTGGTGACGTTGCTGGCTGGTTCTTGGCACTGTGGTGACGTTACTGGCTGGTTCTTGACACTGTGGTGACGTTGCTGGCTGGTTCTTGACACTGTGGTGACGTTATTGGCTGGTTCTTGACACTGTGGTGACGTTGCTGGCTGGTTCTTGACACTGTGGTGACGTTGCTGGCTGGTTCTTGACACTGGTGACGTTGCTGGCTTGTTCTTGACACTGTGGTGACGTTGCTGGCTGGTTCTTGACACTGTGGTGACGTTACTGGCTGGTTCTTGACACTGGTGACGTTGCTGGCTGGTTCTTGACACTGTGGTGACGTTGCTGGCTGGTTCTTGACACTGGTGACGTTGCTGGCTGGTTCTCGGGGTCGAACGCCTCGCACCAGACTGCTTTTTCTGGTTAGAGGTTCTGCCATTTTTTACCTTCCTCACCTCTCGCCTACGTCACACACCCTCTCAACCCCTCACCGCTGGCTACCCTACGCTCAATCCTCTCCAATATACTATTTTCCTGGTTTGACTTGGCGTGCTTAACTTCAGCTCACCGGTTTTAGGACGCGTTTAGGACTTGTTGAGGTGTTGACGGGTGGAAAATGGGGTGGAATGAGGTTGAAGGGAAGGTGAAGACGGAGTCAGTGTCGGGACACGTCCCCGTATCACCAAGAATGCTGCGCGCGCACGCGCCTCCTCATGACTTCACCGCCACTTTTGTTTTGTCTTATTTGTTCGTCTCTGCTCTTATTAACGGCCTTCCCGCACGTCATGGGCCGCCCCTGGCCGCACGCCGCCCACGGCCACCGCCCTGCCGCCACCAGACGCCGCCAGACGCCGCCATTCTGCAGGAAAAACACCGTCAAGACGCCGGTGGACGGCACCGCTGAGAGACGAAACATTACGACGCCGGGACGCAAGTCACCGGAAGTTCCGACTGACCTTGACGACGCCGACGTCAACGTCATTTAAATCTCCATCTCTCACTATCTTCCTTTTTTTTTCCCCTCTATATATGTCCATTATTTTTTTTCTCTCTCCTTTTTGAAGGCGTCGGAAATATTGTTTATTGATATAGAAGATGAGAGGAAGAAGAAGGTGATAAAGATGGGAAGAAGAGAGGAGGTAAGTGGGGGAGAGGGAGGGGAGGGAAGGAAGGGGAGGGGAGGAAGGGGAGGGAAGGAAAGGGAGGGGAGGGAGGGAGGGGAGGGAAAGGGAGGAAGGGAGGGAGGGAGGGAGGGGAAAGAAGGAAGGGGAGGGAATGAAGGGAGGGGAGAGGAAGGGAAGGGAGGGACGGAGGGGAGGGGAGAGGGTGCTATAATTTAAGGTAAACAATTCAGTTGATGTTGTAACATCAATGTTGTTGTGGATGTTGCAACATCAATGTTGTTGTGGATGTTGCAACATCAATGTTGTTGTGGATGTTGCAACATCAATGTTGTTGTGGATGTTGCAACATCAATGTTGTTGTGGATGTTGCAACATCAATGTTGTTGTGGATGTTGCAACATCAACGTTGTTGTGGATGTTGCAGCATCAATGTTGTTGTGGATGTTGCAACATCAATGTTGTGATGAATGTTGCAACATCAACGTTGTTGTGGA
>NC_069453.1:35870783-35877697 GCF_026875155.1 Cherax quadricarinatus | reverse complement strand
TCACTGTAACAGTGATACACAGTTATTGTATGGACTGGAACATCGGGGAGGGAGGGAGGGGGTATGGGAGGGGGAAGGGAGAGGAGAGAAGTTGTTGGGGGAGGGGGATAAGGGAGGGGTTGTGGGGGATGGGGGATAAGGGAGGGGTGGTAGGGGAGAAGGGATGTGGGAGGGGTTGTTGGGGGAAGGGGATAGGGGGTTCGAGGGGAGGGGGGGATCCTGGAAGGATTGTGGAGGGAGGGGGAAAGGGAAGGAGGTGTGGGGGAGAGGGAGAGGAGAGGGGTTTTGGGGGGAGGGGGAGAAGGGAGAGAGAGAGAGGGGTGTTGTGAGAGCATCAATTCAATTCAGATTTATTCTCTATAAGGGTTACAATGCGGGGTTTACAGGTTTTGGGCCCCCTAGAGGGGGCCACTAGGACACCTAGCATGGCTAGGCATTACAGAAGGGGCCACTAGGACACCTAGCATGGCTAGGCATTACAGAGGGGGCCACTAGGACACCTAGCATGGCTAGGTATTACAGAGGGGGCCACTAGGACACCTAGCATGGCTAGGTATTACAGAGGGGGCCACTAGGACACCTAGCATGGCTAGGCATTACAGAGGGGGCCACTAGGACACCTAGCATGGCTAGGCATTACAGAAGGGGCCACTAGGACACCTAGCATGGCTAGGTATTACAGAGGGGGCCACTAGGACACCTAGCATGGCTAGGCATTACAGAAGGGGCCACTAGGACACCTAGCATGGCTAGGCATTACAGAGGGGGCCACTAGGACACCTAGCATGGCTAGGTATTACAGAGGGGGCCACCTAGGACACCTAGCATGACTAGGTATTACAGAGGGGACCACTAGGACACCTAGCATGGCTAGGTATTACAGAGGGGGCCACTAGGACACCTAGCATGGCTAGGTATTACAGAGGGGGCCACTAGGACACCTAGCATGGCTAGGTATTACAGAGGGGGCCACTAGGACACCTAGCATGGCTAGGCATTACAGAGGGGGCCACTAGGACACCTAGCATGGCTAGGTATTACAGAGGGGGCCACTAGGACACCTAGCATGACTAGGTATTACAGAGGGGACCACTAGGACACCTAGCATGGCTAGGTATTACAGAGGGGGCCACTAGGACACCTAGCATGGCTAGGTATTACAGAGGGGGCCACTAGGACACCTAGCATGGCTAGGTATTACAGAGGGGGCCACTAGGACACCTAGCATGGCTAGGCATTACAGAGGGGGCCACTAGGACACCTAGCATGGCTAGGTATTACAGAGGGGGCCACTAGGACACCTAGCATGGCTAGGCATTACAGAGGGGGCCACTAGGACACCTAGCATGGCTAGGCATTACAGAGGGGGCCACTAGGAACCTAGCATGGCTAGATTCAGAGGGGACACTAGGACCTGCATGATAGTATACGAGGGGACCACTAGGACACCTAGCATGGCTAGGTATTACAGAGGGGGCCACTAGGACACCTAGCATGGCTAGGTATTACAGAGGGCGCCACTAGGACACCTAGCATGGCTAGGCATTACAGAGGGGGCCACTAGGACACCTAGCATGGCTAGGTATTACAGAGGGCCACTAGGACACCTAGCATGGCTAGGCATTACAGAGGGGGCCACTAGGACACCTAGCATGGCTAGGTATTACAGAGGGGGCCACTAGGACACCTAGCATGGCTAGGTATTACAGAGGGGGCCACTAGGACACCTAGCATGGCTAGGCATTACAGAGGGGGCCACTAGGACACCTAGCATGGCTAGGCATTACAGAGGGGGCCACTAGGACACCTAGCATGGCTAGGTATTACAGAGGGGGCCACTAGGACACCTAGCATGGCTAGGTATTACAGAGGGGGCCACTAGGACACCTAGCATGGCTAGGCATTACAGAGGGGGCCACTAGGACACCTAGCATGGCTAGGTATTACAGAGGGGGCCACTAGGACACCTAGCATGGCTAGGCATTACAGAGGGGGCCACTAGGACACCTAGCATGGCTAGGCATTACAGAGGGGGCCACTAGGACACCTAGCATGGCTAGGTATTACAGAGGGGGCCACTAGGACACCTAGCATGGCTAGGCATTACAGAGGGGGCCACTAGGACACCTAGCATGGCTAGGCATTACAGAGGGGGCCACTAGGACACCTAGCATGGCTAGGCATTACAGAGGGGGCCACTAGGACACCTAGCATGGCTAGGTATTACAGAGGGGGCCACTAGGACACCTAGCATGGCTAGGCATTACAGAGGGGGCCACTAGGACACCTAGAATGGCTTGGTATTACAGAGGGGGCCACTAGGACACCTAGCATGGCTAGGTATTACAGAGGGGGCCATTAGGACACCTAGCATGGCTAGGTATAACAGAGGGGGCCACTAGGACACCTAGCATGGCTAGGTATTACAGAGGGGGCCACTAGGACACCTAGCATGGCTAGGTATTACAGAGGGGGCCACTAGGACACCTAGCATGGCTAGGTATTACAGAGGGGGCCACTAGGACACCTGCATGGCTAGGTATTACAGAGGGGGCCACTAGGACACCTAGCATGGCTAGGCATTACAGAGGGGGCCACTAGGACACCTAGCATGGCTAGGCATTACAGAGGGGGCCACTAGGACACCTAGCATGGCTTAGGTATTACAGAGGGGGCCACTAGGACACCTAGCATGGCTAGGTACTACAGAGGGGGCCACTAGGACACCTAGCATGGCTAGGTATTACAGAGGGGGCCACTAGGACACCTAGCATGGCTAGGTATTACAGAGGGGGCCACTAGGACACCTAGCATGGCTAGGTATTACAGAGGGGGCCACTAGGACACCTAGCATGGCTAGGTATTACAGAGGGGGCCACTAGGACACCTAGCATGGCTAGGTATTACAGAGGGGGCCACTAGGACACCTAGCATGGCTAGGTATTACAGAGGGGGCCACTAGGACACCTAGCATGGCTAGGTATTACAGAGGGGGCCACTAGGACACCTAGCATGGCTAGGTATTACAGAGGGGGCCACTAGGACACCTAGCATGGCTAGGTATTACAGAGGGGGCCACTAGGACACCTAGCATGGCTAGGTATTAAAGAGGGGGCCACTAGGACACCTAGCATGGATAGGTATTACAGAGGGGGCCACTAGGACACCTAGCATGGCTAGGTATTTCGAGCAGACTTAGATTAATTCTTAATATTAAATCCTTACAGATTATGGTATTAAGGCTAAGTGACTACATCATAATTTGTGAGTTTAGCAATATAGACAATACAAGGTGTCTATATTGGAGTATCATAGGCAAACTTATGACTAGTTAGGATTTATTATTTTAAGATTAAGATTAGTATTTCTGGGTTTATAGTCAGTGGGTGAGTAATTGTGAACCACCAGGTGGTTATCATGTAGTTAGTTGTCGGGGTGGATCAGGGAGATAAGATGTTTTCTAACTGTAGTTTTGAAGGTGATGAATGTGTCTGCAGTTCTAGAGTTCTCAGATAGGGTGTTCCAGGTTTTAGGGCCTTCGACATACATTGAATTTTTGTAAAGGTTTAGTCGAACACGGGGAATGTCATAGAGATGTTTGTGTCTGGTGTTATGCCTGTGAATCCTGTCACAACTATCAAGAAAGCGTTTTAGGTCAAGGTTAATATTGGAATTTAAGGTCCTGTAGATATAGATTGCACAGTAGTAAGTGTGGATGTACTGACCAGGGAGTAAGTTTAGGTCTATGAAGAGTGTGGGGGGGGGTGTTGCCAGGGATGGGATTTAGTGATTATTCTGACTGCGGCTTTTTGTTGGGTTATTATTGGCTTTAGGTGTGTTGCTGCAGTTGATCCCCAAGCACAAATAGCATAGGTGAGGTATGGATATATAAGTGAATGGTATAGTGTGAGAAGGGCAGTTTGTGGCACGTAGTATCGTATCTTGGAGAGGATCCCAACCGTTTTGGATACTTTTTTGGTTATGTGTTGGATATGGGTGCTGAAATTTAGGTTGTAGTCCGCCCATTACTCTCCCCTCTGGTGTTCCCGCCCTTGTGTGTCCCCGGGTTAAGGGCCACACCTGGACCATGGCCCAGGTGTGGCCCCTCGGGAGGGCCACTGTGGCCTTGATCACACAACTCCCTCTCCCCCCCATGACAACCATACTGGCCAAACATCTCTCACTCTATCTCGGTTTCTCTATATCTCTCTCACTGTCTCTCTCTCACTATCTCTCTCTAATGTTGACCAGCAGAGTTATATACAAGGTATACAAGAAATATACAAGATATACATGGTATATTCAAGGTATACAAGGTATATACAAAGTATATACAAGGTATATACAAGGTATACAAGGTATGTAGAAGGTATATACAAGGTATATAAGGTTATAAAGGCATATATAGTATTAAGTATATACAAGGCTATATAAGGTTATACAAGGTATATACAGGTTATACAAGGTATTATGGTTTTAGGTATTTACTCTAAGTATTAAGAGTTATTAAGGTATATACAAGGAATATAAAGGTATATATAAGGTATATAAGGTATATACAAGGTATATAAGGTATATACAAGGTATATACAAGGTATACAAGGTATGTAAGGTATATACAAGGTTATATATATAAGGTATATAAGGTATATAAGGTATATACAAGGTATATAAGGTATATACAAGGTATATACAAGGTATACAAGGTATATAAGGTATGTAGAGGTATATACAAGGTATATAAGGTATATAAGGTATATACAAGGTATATAAGATATATATAAGGTATAAAGGTATATACAGGTATATAAGGGTATAACAAGGTATATAAGGTATACAAGGTATATAAGGTATTAAGGTATATATCAAGGTATATATTAAGGTATATACAAGGTTATATATATAAGGTATTAAAGGAATACAAAGGTATACATAATAGGTATATACAAGGTATATATAAGGTATATACAAGGTATATATCAAGGTATATACAAGGATATACAAGGTAATGGTATATATATCACAAGGTATATATAGTAACAGGTATACCAAGGTATGTATTAAAGGTATATTAAGGTATACAGGTATTATAAGGTATTACAAGGTAATAGTAAAGGTATATACAAGGTATATAAGGTATATACAAGGTATATATAAGGTATACAAGGTATATAAGGTATATACAAGGTATACATAAGGTATACAAGGTATATATAAGGTATATAAAGGTGTTAAGGTATATACAAGGTATATACAAGGTATACAAGGTATATAATCAAAGGTATACTAAGGTAATACAAGGTATATAAGGTATATACAAGGTTATATCAAGGTATATACAAGGTATATATAAAGTATATACAAGGTATATATAAGGTATACAAGGTATATATACAAGGTATAAGTATAACAAGGTATATACAAGGTATATACAAGGTAGTAAGGTATATACAAGATACAAGGTATATACAAGGTATATAAGTAGTATCAAGGTATTACAAGTATACAAGGTATATACAACGTAGATAAGGTATATACAAGGTATATACAACGTAGATAAGGTATATACAAGGTATATACAAGTATATACAAGTGATAGGATATACAAGGTATATACAACGTAGATAAGGTATATACAAGGTATATACAACGTAGATAAGGTATATACAAGGTATATACAACGTAGATAAGGTATATACAAGGTATATACAACGTAGTAAGGTATAAAAGGTATATACAACGTAGATAAGGTATATACAAGGTATATACAACGTAGATAAGGTATATACAAGGTATATACAACGTAGATAAGGTATATACAAGGTATATACAAGGTATATACAACGTAGATAAGGTATATACAAGGTATAATATACAACGTAGATAAGGTATATAAGGTATACAAGGTATATAACAACGTAGATAAGGTATATACAAGTATATACAAGGTATATACAACGTAGATAAGGTATATACAAGGTATATACAACGTAGATAAGGTATATACAAGGTATATACAACGTAGATAAGGTATATACAAGGTATATACAACGTAGATAAGGTATATACAAGGTATATACAACGTAGATAAGGTATATACAAGGTATATACAACGTAGATAAGGTATATACAAGGTATATACAACGTAGATAAGGTATATACAAGGTATATACAACGTAGATAAGGATATACAAGGTATATACAACGGTAAGGTATATACAAGGTATATACAACGTAGATAAGGTATATACAAGGTATATACAAGGTATATACAACGTAGATAAGGTATATAAAGATATCAAGGTATATACAACGTAGATAAGGTATATACAAGGTATATACAAGGTATTAATAACGTTATACGATAGGTATATACAAGGTATATACAACGTAGATAAGGTATATACAAGGTATATACAACGTAGATAAGGTATATACAAGGTATATACAACGTAGATAAGGTATATACAAGGTATATACAACGTAGATAAGGTATATACAAGGTATATACAACGTAGATAAGGTATATACAAGGTATATACAACGTAGATAAGGTATATACAAGGTATATACAACGTAGATAGGATTACAAGGTATATACAACGTAGATAGGTATATACAAGGTATATACAACGTAGATAAGGTATATAACAAGGTATATACAAGGTATATACAACGTAGATAAGGTATATACAAGGTATATACAACGTAGATAAGGTATATACAAGGTATATACAAGGTATATACAACGTAGATAAGGTATATACAAGGTACATACAACGTAGATAAGGTATATACAAGGTATATACAACGTAGATAAGGTATATACAAGGTATATACAACGTAGATAAGGTATATACAAGGTATATACAAGGTATATACAACGTAGATAAGGTATATACAAGGTATATACA
>NC_069453.1:35815783-35865783 GCF_026875155.1 Cherax quadricarinatus | reverse complement strand
CCGGGGGCCCCCCCCCCCAAAATTTTTAAAAAAAAAATTTTTTTTTTTTGGGGGAAAAAAAAATTTCCCCTTTTTAAAAAACCCCCCCCCCCCCCCCTTTTTTGGGGAAAAAACCCCCCCCCCGGGGGGGGGGGTTTTTTTTTGGGGCCCCAAACCAAAAATTTTTTCCCCTTTCCCCCCCCCAAAAACCCCCCCCCTTTTTTTTTCCCCCCCCCCCAAAAAAAAAAATTTTTTTTTTGGGGCCCCCCCTTTTCCCGGCCCCCCCTTTCCAACCCCCCCCCCCCTTTTAAACCCCCCAAAAAAATTTTTTGGCCCCCCCCCCCCCCCCCCAAAAAACCCCCCCCCCAAAATTCCCCCCGGGGAAACCCCCCCCCCCCCCGGGGGGCCCCCCCCTTTTTTTTTTCCCCCCCCAAGGTTTCCCAAACCCCCCCTTTTTTTCCCCCCCCCCGGGGCCCCCCCCCTTTTTTCCCCCCCCTTTTTTCCCCCCCCAAATTTTCCCGGGGCCCCCCCCCCCCTTTTTTTCCAAAAAAAATTTTTCCCCCCCCAAAATTTTAAACCCCCAACCCCCCTTTCCCCCCCCCCCCAAAAAAGGGAATTTTTTTAACATTTCCCCCCTTTTTCCCCCCCCCCTTTGCCCCCCCCCCCCTTTTTCCCCCCCCCCCTTTTTCCCCCAAAAAACCCCCCCCCAAAATTTTTCCCCCACCCCCCCGGGTCCCCCCAAAAAAAAGGGGTTTAAAAAATTTTTTTCCCCCCCCCCCAAACCCCCCCCAAAAGGGGGGGCCCCCTTTAAAACCCCCCCCTTTTTCCCCTCCCCCCCCCCCCCCCCCCCGGGGGCCCCCCCCCCCCGGGGAAAAACCCCCAACCCCCCCCCCGGGGGGGGGGGGGGGGGGGGGGGGGGGGGGGGGGGGGGGGGGGGGGGGGGTTTTTTTTTTCCCCCCCAATTTCCCCCCCCCCCTTTTTTTCCCCCCCCCAAATTTGGGGGCCCCCCCCCTTTGGGGGCCCCCCCCAAAACCCCCCCCCCCCCTTTTCCCCCCCCCCTTTTTCCCTCCCCCCTTTTAAAAAAAACCCCCCCCCCCCCCCCTTTTTTTCCCCCTTTTTTAAAACCCCCCCCGGGGGGGGGGGGCCCCGGGGGGGGGGGGGGGGGGGGGGGGGGGGGGGGGGGGGGGGGAAAAAAGGGGTGAAAAAAATTTTCCCCCCCCCCCCCTTTTCCGGGGTTTAAAAAAAAAAAACCCCCCCCCCCCCCCCCTTTTTTTGGGGGAAAAATTTTTTTTAAGGGGCCCCCCCGGGGGGCCCCTTTTTTTTTTCCCCCTTTTTTTGGGCCCCCCTTTTTTTGTTCCCCCCCTTTTTACCTTTTTCCCCATTATTTTTAGGTGTTTTCCAAACAATTTTTTTCTGGGTTTGCTCCACCATTTTTCCCGGGGTGCTCCACCATTTTTTTTAGGTGTTTCCCCCCCACCCAAATTCTTCTGGGTGCCCCACCTTTCCCTTCTAGGGTGCCCACCAATTTCTTTTTAAAGGGTTGCTCCCCCATTTTTCCCTAGGTTCCCACCATTTTTCCGGGTGTCCCCACCCAACCATTTCGTCTGGGTGCCCCAAACCACTTCAGGGGGCCCCCATTATTCTTCAGGCCCCTCCATTTCTTCTAAGCTCCCCCCATTCTTCTGGGTGCTCCCCCATTTTTTTAAAGGTGCTCCACCATTCTTCTCGGTTTACCCCCCATTCTTCAAATGTTTTCCCCCCCTTTTCCCTTCTGGGTGCTCCAAACCATTTTTCAAGGGGGCCTCCAAACCACTCTCAAAGGGGTTTCCACATTCTTCTGGGTCTCCCCCCACCCCTTCAGTCCCCCAAACCATTCTTCTAGGGCTCCACACCCACCCCTTTCTTCAAAGGTTTTCCCCCCCATTTTTAAAAAGGTGCCCCAACCTCTTCTGGGTGCTCCCCCCAATTTTTCCCTAGGTGCCCCCCAATTTTTCTTCTGGGGTGCTCCCCCCATTCTTCTAGAGCCCCCAACCTTTTCCCTTCGGGTGCTCCATTATTTCCTAGGTCCCCCACTTTTCTTCTAGTGCTCCACCATTCCCCCCTAGTCCCCAAACTTCTTCTGGGGGCTCCCCCCTTTTCTTCGGGTGCTCCCCCTTTTTCTTCTAGTGCCCCCCCCATTCTTCGGGTGTCCACCTTTTCTCTTTTTAGAAATTTTCCAAAACCATTCTTCTAGTGCCCAAATTCTTCTGGTCCCTCCCCCATTTTTTCCTGGGTGCTCCAATTTTCAAAGTCCCAAACCTTTCCCTTCTAGGTGCCCCACCATTTCAGATGCTCCACCATTCTTTTTGGGTGCCCCAAACCATTCCCTGGGTGCCCCAAACCATTCTTCAAAGCTCCCCCATTCTTTTTTGCCCTCCCAAAAAATTCTTCGGGGGTCTCCCCCCATTTCGGGTTGCCCAACCTTTTAGGTGCTCCCACCATTCTTTTTAGGTCCTCCCCCCCAAATCTTAGTGCCCACCTTTCCCTTCTAGTGCTCCCCCATTTTTTTCCTATGTTCCCCATTTTTCTGGGTGTTTGCCCCCATTTTTCTGGGTGCTCCCAACCCATTTTTCGGGGACCCTTCCCCCCTTTTTTTCTAGATGCTCCACTATTTTTCCCAGGGTGCTCCACTTTTTTCTCTGGTGGCTCCCCCATTCTTTTTAAATGCCCACCTTTTCCTTCTAGGGCCCCCCCTTTCCTTTTTAGGTTTTCCAACATTTTCCAAGGTCTCCAACTTTCTTGGGTCTCCACTAATTCTTGCCTAATTTTTCCCCCCCATTCTTCTAGTGCCCCCATTATTCTTTTAGGTGCCCCCCATTCTTCAAGGTGCTCCACCTTTCCCTCTAGTTCCCCCCATTCCTCAAGGTGCCCCACCATTTTTTCTAATCCCACTACTTCAAGGTGCCCCACTATTCCCCCAGGTCTCCACCTTTCCTTCTAGATGCTCCTTTTTTTCCCTTCTGGGCCCCAAACATTTTTTCTGGGTGCCCACCATTCTTAAAGATGCCCCAAACATTCTTTAGGGCCCCCACTTTCTCTGGGTGTTTCCCCCCCTTTTTAAAGGTGCCCCCCTTTCCCGCAAAGGCCCCACCATTTTTCTAATGTTCCCCCTTTTTTCAAAGGTGCTCCACCTTTTTTCAAGGGCCCCACCATTTCTTAAAATACCCCACATTTTTTTCAAAGGTGCTCCCCCATTTTTCCCTGGTGCTAAAACCATTTTTATCCCCTTTCCCCCAAACCCCATTTTCTAGGTAAATTTTACCATTTCTTCTGGGTTTTCCCCCCTTTTTTCCGGGGTCTCCCCCATTCTCTGGGTTGCTCCACTATTTTTCTAGTGCTCCACTATTCTTCTAGGTCTCCCCCTTTCCCCCTACCCTTTCCACCCATTCTTCTAGGTCCCCCCATTCTTCTAGTCCCTTCCCATTTTTTAATTCCCCCTTCTAAGGTTGCCCCCACATTCTTCTGGGTGCCCACCATTCTTCAAAATCCCCTTCCCCAAACCCCCTTTTTCCTGGGGCCCACCATTCTTCTGGGTCCCCCAAACTACCCTCAAAATGCCCCAAACCTTTTCCCTCTGGGGTGTTTCCACCATTCTTTTTAATCTCCCCCATTCTTTTCTCCCCCCACCCCTTCTAAAGGGTTCCACTTTTTTTAAAAAGTGCCCAAACCATTTTCAAAATGCCCCAACCCCAATTTTTCAAGGTGCTCCACTATTCCTTCAAGGGGTTTTCCAAACCAATTTCTTTCCCCCTTTAGCCCCCACATTTCTGGGTTCCCAAAACACCATTCTTCTGGGTGCTCCCCCAAATTCTTCTAGTGCCCCAAAACCATTTTTCAGTGCTCCCCCATTTTTCTAGTGCTCCACTATTTTTTCAAAGGTGTTTCCAAACCACCTCTTCTCCCCCGCCAAAACCCCCCTATTTTCTAAAATCTCCACTATTCTTCGGGTGCCCCCCCATTCTTCAAAGGCTCCACCATTTTTCGGGTGCTCCACCCCCCTTCCTTCCTCCACTATTTTTCCCCAAAATCTCCACTATTCTTCAAGGTCTCCACTATTCTTCAAAGATGCCCCCAACTTTTTCTTCTAGGTCCCTCCAATTTTTTTCCCAATTTTTTCCCCCACTACCCCCCCTCAAAATCTCCCCCAAATTCTTCTAGGGGGCCCAAATTTTTTTCGTCAAATTGCTCCACTTTTCTTCAAGGTTGCCCACCACCCCCTTCTAGTGCCCCAAAACCTTTTCCCCTAGGACCCTTCCCACCCTTTCCCGGGGTTTTCCCCAATTTTTCCCCAGGCTCCACTATTCTTCTGGGTTGCTCCCCAATTTTCCCAGGGCCCCAAACCACTCTTAAAATTGCCCCCCTTTTTCTAGGCCCACATTTTTTCCTTTTGGCCCCCCATTCTTCTAGGTGCTCCCACCATTCTTTCGGGTGTTTCCCCCATTTTTCCCAGGTGCCCACTATTTTTCTAAATGCCTCCACTATTTTTTCCTAGGTGTTTCCAAAAATTTTTCTAGATGCCCACCCCTTCTGGGGTTGCCCCCACTATTTTTTTGGTTTCCAAACCATTTTTCCCTAGGGGGCCCCCCACATTTTTTCTAGGGGGCTCCCAACCATTTTTCCCAAAATTGCTCCACTTTCCCTTCCCCTAGGTGCCCACACCCCTTCTGGGTGCTCCCCCATTTTTCAGTGTTTTCCCAATTTTTTTCTTCAGATGCCCCCCCATTTTTTCAGGTGTTTCCCCCCCATTCTTCTGGGTTCCCTCCACCACCTCTCCGGGTGCTTCCCCCCCCTTTTTCAAAATGCCCCCCCCATTTTTCAGTGCCCCCTTTTTTCCCAGGTGCTCCCCATTTTTCATTTTGGGCCCCCTCCCCCCCCTTTCCGGGGTTGTTTCCCCCACCCTTCAAAGGTGCTCCCCCACTTTTCCCACCCCCTTTCCTTCTGGGTGCTCCCCCTTTTCCCTTCTGGGTCCCTCCCACTATTCTTCTAGTGCTCCACATTCTTCTGGGTGTTTCCACCATTTTTTCTGGGTGCTCCACCATTCACCCGGGCTAAAGGGGGCCCCCACTATATTCTGGGTGTTTTCCCCCATTCTTCTAGGTGCCCCACATTTTTCCCCTTAGGTGCCCCCCAAAATTCTTCTGGGGGCCCCAACCACTTTTTTCAAGGGGGGCCCCACCTTTCTTCTGGGTGCTCCACCACTCTCTAGGGGGCCACCACCCTCCCCCCCTTTTTTCCGGGTGCTCCCCATTTTTTTAGGGCCCCATTTATTTTTCCTGGGTTGCCCCAACCACTCTTCCAGGTGCACCACCATTCTTCTAGGGGGGCTCCCCACCCCTTCCGGGTGCCCCCACCTTTCTTTTTGGGTCCCTCCACCCCCCTTCCTTCTGGGTGCCCCCCTTCTTCTGGTGTTTCCCACTATTCTCCAAAGGTGCCCCCCCCACTCTTCTGGGGCCCTCCACCACTCCTTTTCCCCCCTTTTTTGGTTTTCCCAAAACCATTTTTCCCGGGTGCCCAACCAAATTCTTCTAGGTGCTCCACTTTTCCCCAGGTGCCCCCACCACCTTAAAGGTCCCTTCCCCCAAACTTCCCAGGGCTCCACTATTCTTCTTGGTCCCCAACCATTCCTTCTAGGTGCTTCCCGCCTTTCTTAGGGGGCTCCCCCCTATTCCCCTGGGTTTCCTCCCCCCCCAATTTTTCCTGGGTCCCTCCCCCATTTTTTCCTAGGGGGCCTCCACCTTTTTTCTGGGGTCTCCCCCCTTTTCCCTTCTAGTGCTCCCCCCAAATTTTTTTTTTTTTCCTTTTTAGGGTTTCCCACCAACTTCTAGTCCTCCCCCACCCCTTCTGGGTGCTTTCCCCTTTCCCTTCTGGTGCTACCACTTTCTTCTAGGTGTTTCCCCCCAACCCCCCCTTTTCCCGGGTTTCCCACCATTCCCATTTTAAAAGGTCCCTCTTCTTCCCCCCCCATTTTTCCCGGGTCCCTTCCCCCTTTTCCCTTCAAGTGCTCCCCTTTTCCCTTCTAGTTGCCCCAAACCCCCCACTTCTAGTGCTCCACTATTCTTCTACGCCCACTATTCTTTTTTGTTCCCCCCACATTCTTGAAAGGGCTCCACTTTCTTCTAGGTGCTCCACTATTCCCCCTAGGTGCCCCCCATTCTTCTAGGTGCCCACCTTTTTTCCCTTGGGCCCCACTTTTCCCTTCCAAAAGGCTTCCACTATTCTTCTGGGGTGCCCCAAACCTTTTTTTCGGGTGCTCCCCCAATTTTTCCCGGGGTGCTCCCCCCTTTTTCTTCAGGGCCCCCCCTCTTTCCCTTTTAGGTGCCCACCATTTTTCCCGGGTGCTCCACCATTTTTTCTGGGGTTTTCCCCCATTTTTTCGGGTTTCTTCTGGGGCTCCACTATTTTTCAGAGGCTCCACTATTCTTTTTGGTGCTTTTTTTCTCCCCCCTTTCTTCTGGGTGTTTCCCCCCATTCTTCTAGGTCCCCCCAAACCTTTTCCCTTCCCCTGGGGATGCCCCCCTTTTCCCTTCGGGGGCCCCCCCCCTTTCTTTTTGTGCTCCCCCCTTCTCCTAGGTGCTCCCCCCTTTCTTCTGGGTGCTCCACCATTCTTCTGGGTGCCCCAACCAAATTCTTTTTGGTGTTTCCACTATTCTTTTAGTGTTCCCTATTTTTCCAGGTGCCCCAACCATTCCCTTTCTGGTGCTCCCCCATTCCCCTTGGTGCGGCCCCCATTTTTCCCTGGGTCCCCAAACTATTCTTCGGGGTGCTCCCAAACCCTTCCCTTCGGGGTCTCCACCATTTTTGGGCTCCACTATTTTTCCCTGGGTGCTCCCCCATTCTTCTAGGTGTCCCCCCCTTTTCGGTGCCCCCCCCCCCATTCTTTTTGGTGCTTCCCACTTTTTCTTCTAGGTGCTCCCACCATTCTTCTGGGTTTCCCCAACCATTTTTTCCCTTGGTGCTCCCCCATTTTTTCCTGGGGGTTTCTCCACCATTTTTCTAGGGCCCAACCATTCTTTTTGGTGCTCCCCCTTCTTCGGGCCCCCCCTTTTACCCCCATTTTCTAGGTGTTTCCCCCAAATTCCACGGGCTCCCCCATCCTTCTTGGTGCTCCCCCAATTCTTCAAAGGGTTTCCACCATTTTTCTAGGCCCACCATTTTTTTGGGTGCTCCCCCAATTCCCTTCTGGGTGCCCCCACCCTCTTCGGTGCCCCACCATTCTTCTAGGTCCCTCCACCATTCTTCAAAGGTGCCCCAACCATTCTTCTAGGTGCTCCACCACTTCTAGTCTCCCCCTTTTCCTTATTGCCCCACCTTTTTCTAGGTGTCCCCCAAATTCTTCTGGGTGCTCCAACATTCTTCTAGGTGCTCCCCCAATTTTTCGGGTGCTTTTCCCCCCCAAACCCTTCTGGGTTGCCCCCCAAAATTCTTCTAGTGTTTCCACCTTTCCCTTCCCTAGTTTTCCAAACCCCCAAATTCTTCTAGGGGCCCCAAACCATTCTTCTAGGTGCTCAACCATTTTCAGGTGTTTCCCCCATTCTCTGGGGTTCCCTCCCCCAAATTCTTTTTAGGTGCCCACCATTTTTCCCTAGTGCTCCCCATTCTTCTAGGTTCCACCATTCTTCTGGGTTGCCCCAACCAAATTTTTTCTAGGGGGCTCCACCCATTTTTAAGGGTGTTTCCCCCCATTCTTCTAGGTGCTCCCACCATTCTTTGGGTGCCCCCCCATTCTTCTAGTGCTCCACCATTCTTCTAGGGTGCCCCCCCTTTTCCCCTAGGTCCCCCCAAATTCTTTCGGTGCTCCCCTTTCCCTTCTAGGTGCCAAAAATCTTCTGGGTGCCCCCCATTCTTCATCCCTCTACAACCCAACCCATTCTTCTGGGATGCTCCCCCATTTCCCATTTTAGGTTTTCCACCATCTTCAGTGCTCCCCATTTTCCCTAGGTGCTCCAAACCATTTTTTTCTATTTTTTCCCCCCATTTTTTCAAAGGTGCCCACCTTTTTTCTTCTAGGTGCCCCAAACCTTTTCTTCAGGTTTTTCCACCATTCTTCGGGTTTGCCTCCACTTTTCTTCTAGGTGCTCCCCATTTTTCAAAGGTGTCCCCCCCAAACCCCTTCTAGTGCCCCCCCATTTTTCGGGGTGCTGCCCCCCCCCTTCCCCTAGGTGCTCCACCATTCCCTAGGGTTTCCCCCTTTTCTTCTTGGTGCTCCACCATTTTTTCAAAGGTGCTCCAAATTTTTCTTCTAGGTGCCCAAACCCATTCTTTTTTGGGTTCCAAAAATTCCTTCGGGTTGCTCCCCCCTTTTTTTTCTAGGTCCCCCAAACCTTTCCCTTTCTGGGTTGTTTCCACCCTTCTAGGGGCTCCCCCAAATTTTTTCTAGGGTTTCCCCCATTCTTCGGGGTGCCCCCCAATTCTTCTAGGGCCCCCCCATTTTTCAGTGCCCCCCTTTCCTTTTTAGGTGCCCCCCATTCCCCTGGGTGCCCCCAAACCCTTTCCCTTCCCTTGGTGTCCATTTTCGGGTGCTCCCCCTTTCCCTTCCTAAGGGTGCCCCCCATTTTCTAGGGTCTCCACCATTCTTTCAAATGTTTCCCCAAACCTTCCCTTTTAGTGCTCCCCCATTTTTTCCGGATGTTTCCACCTTTCCTTCTAGGGCTCCCCCTTTTCTTCTAGTCCCTCCCACCATTCTTTTTGGTCCCCCACCATTCTTCTGGGTTGTTTCCACCATTCTTCTAGGTGCTCCACCATTCTTCTAGTCCCCACCTTTCCCTTCGGGTGCTCCCCCAAATTTTTTCTAAGGTCTCCACCATTTTTTCTAGTCCCAACCATTCTCGGGTGGCCCCCATTCTTCGGGGTGCCCCCACCTTCTTCTGGTGCGCTCCCCCATTCTTTTTGGGTGCTCCCCCATTCTTTCTAGGGGTTTCCCCCCTTTTCTTTATCTGGTCCCCCCTTTTTCCTTTTTGGTGCTCCACCATTTTTCAAATGCTCCCAACCATTCACGGGGTGCTCCACCTTTTTCGGGGTCCCCCAAACCTTTTTCCTAGGTGCCCCACTTTTCTTCGATGCTCCCCATTCTTCTAGGCCCCAAACCTTTTCTTCTAGGTGCCCTCCCAAATTCTTTAGGGGCCCAAACCTTTTTTCTAGGTCTCCACTATTTTTTTTAGATGCCCCCACTACCCCTTCGGGGTGCTCCCCCATTTTTTAGGTTTTCCCTTTAGGGCTCCACCATTTTTAAAAAGTCCCTCCCCAACCTTTTCCCCTGGGTGTTTCCACATTCTTCTGGGATGCCCACTATTTTTTCCTAGGGCTCCACATTCTTCAGGGGCCCCAAACCATTTCCCTTGGGGTGCCCCCAACCTTTTTCTGGGTGCCCCCACATTCTTCGACTCCACATTCTTTTTAAAAGGGTCCATTTTTTACCCCCTTCCCTTCGGTGCCCCAAACCTTCTTCTAGGTGCCCCACTACTCTTTTTAATGCCCACATTTTCCAAATGCCCCCTATTTTTTGACCCCCCTTTTTCGAGAAGTCCCCCAACCGCCCCTAGAGCCCCCCACCCCAAACCCCCAAACCAATTCGTTTTAGAGCCCCACAACCCCTTTTTCGGTGCTCCCCCATTTTTTGGGCGAAAACACCTCGGTCTGGCCAATTTTCCAATCCCATTTTCCGTGTTTTTCCACATTCTCTGGCCCCCTTTTGGGCTCCCACCGGGTCTTCAATTTTTTTCCCCAATTTTTCAGGGGGCCCCCCTTCTTTTTAACCTAAAACCGAATTTTCGAGTGCTCCCAATTTTTTCAGGGTGCCCACACCACCCCCCCAGGGTTCCCAAGGTCCCCACCAGATTCTAGGGGCCCCACTATTCTTCTGGGGTCCACCACTCTTTAGGTCTCCACCTTCTTCTGGGTCCCCCATTTCCGGGGTTCGCTTTTTCCCTTCTGGGGCTCCCCATTTTTATGGGTCTCCACTATTCTTCTAGGGCTCCACAAATTCTTCAAAGTTCCCACCACTCTTTTTGGTCCCTCCACTATTCTTCTGGGTTTTCCCCCAACCAAATTCTTATGGGTGCCCCACTATTTTTCCCTGGGTTTCCCACCATTTTTTCGAGGTGCCCACTTTTCTTCTGGGTGCTTTCCACCAAATTTCTTCGGGGTCACCCCACTATTTTTCTAGTGCCCCACTATTCTTTTTAGGCCTCCCACCATTTTTCTAGGTGCTCCACCATTCTTCCTGGGTTGCTCCCAACCTTTTCCTTCTAGTGCTCCACCATTCTTCTGGGGTGCCCACCACCCCTCTAAGTGCCCCAAACCATTCCTCTAGGTGTTTCCACCATTCCCTTCCCGGGTGCCCCCCCTTTCTTTTTGGGTTTTTCCACCTTTCTTCTGGGTGTTTTCCACTTTTTCTGGGTACACCCCCATTTTTGGTAGTGCCCCTCCATTTTTTTTAAGGTGCTCCCCCCTTTTCTTCTAGGTTTGTTCCACCACTCTTCTAGGTCCCGTAAAAACCATTTTTTCGGGGGTTTTCCGCTTTTCTCAAGGTCTCCACATTCTTATGGGTGTTTCCACTATTTTTTCTAGGTGCTCCCCCTACCTTCTAGGTTCTCCACCTTTTTTCTGGGTGCTCCACTGTTTTTCAGTGTTTTCCACCAGCCCCTTCTGGGGTGCCCCAACCATTTTTCCTAGGGGGCTAAAACTATTATTCTAGGTGCCCCCACTATTCTTCCAGGCTCCCCCAAATTCTCTCTGGGTGTTTCCCCCATTCTTCTGGGTGCTCCACCTTTTTCCTAGTGCTCCCCACCATTCTTCTAGGGCCCAAACCCTTTCCCTTTTTAGGTCCCCCCCAAATTCTTCTAGGTCCCTCCCCCCTTTCCCTTCTAGGTGCCCCCACCCCCTCTGGGGGGCTAAAACCTTCCTCTAGGGGGCTCCACCATTTTTTCTAGGGCCCAAACCATTCTTTTTTTGGGTTTCCCCCACATTTTTCGGGGTGCTCCACTTTTCCCTTCTAGGTCTCCACCTTTTTGTAGGTCTCCCCTTTTTTTTTAGGTGCCCCAAACTATTCTTCTGGGTGCTCCCACCCCCCTTTTGGGTGCTCCCACCTTCTTCTAGGCCCCACCTTTCTTCTAGGTGCCCCAACCTAGTGTTTTGGGCCATCAAAGACCATAAAAAAAGGGGGAACACTGAAAGCGGGCCACAAACCCAAACTGGGCACCCTTCCCCCTAAAAAAAACTATACCCCCCACCCCCCCCATTTGCCCAGCTTAACCCAAATCCAAGCCAAAATTTTACTTCAAAATCTCAGTTTAATTAAACCCAAAACCCCCACAGTCCCCCCTCCTATATCCCTTTTCCCAAATTTAACTTTTAAAGGCTCCCCAAAAAGTTTTTTGGGCATCTATAAACACAAGTAAAAACTCTGTTCCAAAACATTTTCACCCTCTAAAAGCCCCAGTATTTCTGTTTGTTATTTATTTGGCATTATGTCAATTACCCCCAACAAAGCTTTTGCCCCACTAGCACAGTGTTCCCCACATTTAGCACAGTTTTGCCACACTCACACTTGTTTCCCCACACTCAACAGTGTTCCCCACCCCTCAGCACAGGGGTTGCCACACAGCACAGTGTTCCCCACTTAGCACAGGTTCCCCCCAACCCCCGCCCCGTGTTCCCACATCAGCACGGGTTTCCCAAAATCAGCACGTGTTGCCACCTTAGCACAGTTTTGGGCCACACCCGAAACGGGTTCCTTTTCCCCCAAATTTTGCACCGCACCCACCGTTTTCCCCAAACACTCACACAGTGTTGCCACACTCAGCACAGGGTTGGGCCCCCCATTTCACACAGTTTTTAAAAACACCACACAGGGGGTTGCCACCCCTTAGCACGTTTCCCAAATCCAGCACAGTTTTTCCCACACTAAACCCACGGGTTTCCCACACCCCACACAGTGTTGCCAAAAACTCAGCACAGGGTTGCCCACACTCAGAAAACAGGGGGTGCCACACCCCAGAAACCAGTTTTGGCCCAAACCCCTCAGCACAGGGTTGCCACACTCCCACACATTCCCCCCCCCAAACTAAAGCACAGTTTTTGGCCCAAAACCCCTTAGCACAGTGTTCCCCACATTTTTAGCACAGTGTTGCCACCCACACAGGGTCCCCCAACTCCAGCCCCAGGGGTTGCCACACCCACACAGTGGTGCCACCCACACAGTGTTCCCACTCAGCACGGGGTTGGGCCAAACTCACACAGTGTTGCCACACCACAAAAGGGGGGGGCCACACCAGCACACTGACGGGGCCCACACCACACAGGGGTTGCCACCCCTCACAAGTTTTGCCAATCTCAGCACAGTGTTCCCAAAAACCTCAGCACATTTTGGGCCAAAACACTCAGCACAGTGGGTTCCCCCCCATTTCAGCACAGTTTTTTCCAAAACTAAACACAGTGGGGGCCAAAACACTCGAACACTGTTGTCCCCCAACCCCACCACAGTGTTGCCACACCCAAGCACATTTTTTGCCATACTCACACGTTTTTGGCCAACATTTACCAAGTGTTGCCACACTCCCCCCGGGTTTTGGGGCCCACACCAGCACAGTGGGCCCAAAAACTCAGCACAGTGATGCCAAACCAGCACAGTGTTGCCACACTTTCCAGTTTCCCCAACACTCAGCCCCCGTTTTTGCCAAAACCCCAGCACATGTTCCCCACCCTCAGCCCCCAAGTTTCCCAAAACCCAGCACGGGGTTTTTTTCCCACTAAAGCACAGTTTTTCCCCACACCACACATTGTTTGTCACACCACACAGTGTTGCCACCCACACAGTGCCCCCACACTCAGCACAGTGTTCCCCACACTCAGCCCCAGGTTGCCCACTCAGCACCAGGTCCCAAACCACACAGGTTGCCACACCAGCCCCAAGGTTTTTCCAAAAACTCGCACAGGGGTGCCCCACCCCGAAACAGTGTTGTCCCCACCCCCCAGCACGGGTGTTGCCACACTCACCAGTGTTGCCAAACTCAGCACAGGGTCCCCACCCCCCACACTTTGGCCCCCAACTCACACGGGGTTCCACACTCAAAAGGGGTTTTGGCCACATTTAAACCCAGGGGGTTGGGGGTAAAACCCCACCTAGCACAGTTTTCCCACACTCACCTAAAAAGTTTTGCCACACCCCAGCCCAGTTTTTCTACACTCAGCACAGTGTTTTCCACACTAAAGCACAGTGTTGCCAAACTCACACAGTGTTCCCCAACCTAAAGCACAGTTTTCCCCAAAACTCAGCACAGTTTTTCCCACACCCAGCCCCGTTTTAAACGGAAATCAGCACGGGGTTTTGGGCCCTAAACCACCTAGCACAGGGGTTCCCCAAAACTCACACATGTTGCCACACTCCACGGGTTGCCACCTCAGCACCTTTTTGCCACACCAGAAACGGGTTTTTGCCACACCAGCACATTTTTCCACACCCCACACAGTTTGCCAACACTAAGCACAGTTTTGCCACACCCAGCACTTTTTTTTGCCACACCAGCCGTTTTGGGCCCACTCAGCACAGGTTTTTCCACACCCCGCAAAAGGGGGTTCCAAAACCTCCCTAGCACAGGTTGGCCAAAAACTTGGGCAAAGGGGGGGGCCCACCTCACCTAGCACAGTGTTCCCACCCCTTGGGAAACAGTTTTTTTGCCACACTAAACCTGGGCACAGGGGTTTTGCCACACCTAGCAAAAAGGGTTGCCCACACCCCCCAGCCATGTTCCCCTCACTCACCTAGCCAAAGGGGTTGGCCAAAATTAAACCACAGGTTGCCAACATTTCCCACAGGTTGTCACACCCCAGCCCCAAGGGGTTGCCACACTCACCCAAAAGGTGGGAAACACTCCCAGTTTTCCCAAACACTCCGGGCACAGTGTTGCCACACTCAGCCAGTTTTTACATCACCCAAAGGGTTTGCCTCACCACCTAGCACAGTGTTCCCAACACTCAGCACAGTGTTGCCACACTCACAAAAGGTGGCCAAACCACTCACCTAGAACGTTTTTTGCCCCCCTTAACCCAGTGTTGGCCACACTCACCAGCCCCAGGGGTTGCCACCCCCTACACAGTGTTCCCAAACACTCCCCAGCAAGTTTTCCCCCCACTCACCTAAAACGGGTTTTGGGCCAATTTAAAGCACAGTTTTGGGCCACACCCCAACCACAGTTTTGGGTAAAACCTCAGCACTTTTGTTCCACACTCCAGAAAAGGGTTGCCACACTCACCAGTGCTGCCAAAACTCACCTGGGCACAGTTTTGCCACAGTCACACAGTGTTGCCACACTCAGCACAGGGGGTCCAACACTTACAAAGTGTTCCCAAACCCCTTTGAAACATGTTTGCCAACTCAGAAACAATTTGGTCCCACCTCAGCACAGTTTTCCACACTCACACAGTTTTTCCCACCTTAGCACGGGTGTTGCCACACTCAGAAACAGTTTTTGCCAAAAAAAAAACCCTTGGGCACAGTGTTGCCACATTCCACAGGGGTTGCCCCCAACTTATCACATGGGGCCACACTCTGCCCAAATTTGGGCCACACTCACACATGGGCCACACTCAGAAACAGGGGGCCCACACCAGAAAGGGTTGTCCCAAACCCTTAGCACAAAAGTGTTCCCAAAAACACTCACACTTTTTGCCACACTCAGCAAAAAGTTTTTTCCCACTAAAGAAACAGTTGGGGCCCCACACCTCCTACAGTTTTTCCCAAACACTCCCCTAGCACATGGCTGCCACCCCCACCCAACACAGAGGGGCCAATATCAAAAACCCCAAAAGGGGGGCCCACAGTCGCAGAATACAGTTTGGAAAAAAAAAAAAAAGGAAGCAATACAGTTTTAAAAAGAAGAAAAAAAACACTGAAAGTATACCATTTCCAAAAAAAAACAAATATCCCTTTTTTTTTATTGGTTAGCATTTTAAATCCCAAGAGAGAATATTCCTGATTTTTTGCCCTGATTTTCCCACACATTTGCTCCACAACCCCGGG
Organism: Cherax quadricarinatus; assembly: GCF_026875155.1. Lineage (NCBI taxonomy): Eukaryota > Metazoa > Arthropoda > Malacostraca > Decapoda > Parastacidae > Cherax > Cherax quadricarinatus. Next base: position 35,850,749 of record NC_069453.1, on the reverse strand, counting down.
GTGTTTGAAAGTAACGGGGTTTTGCCCCCAACATGGGGTGTATGAAATAACAGTGTTCCCCAACAAACGGGGGGTTTTTGAAAAAGGAACAGTTTTTCCCACAATCCCGGTTTTTGAATAGTAACAGTGTTGCCAAAACGCGAGTGTTTTAAAAAAAACCCAGTGTTTGCCCAAAAACAACCCCAAGCAAGATTTCCCCCCCAGTTTTTCCCACTTGTATTTCCAATTTTTAAACCCACAACTAAAGGAAAATTCTCTGTTTTTTTTTTGAGTTGGATCTCACAATTTTGCCAGAGTAAACCAAACACAGTTTTGGGCCACATTTTACCCAACCAATGTTGCCAAAACTCCCCAAAACCAAAAGTGTTCCCCACATTTGCCCAACCAATGTTCCCACACTCCTAAAAACCAGCAGTGTTCCCCAACACTCACCCAACACCATTTGGGGGCCAAAATTTTCACCCAACACAGTGTTGCACCCCTAAAACCCAAAACCCCAGTGTTTCCCAAAAACTCACTTCCAGCCATTTTTTGGCCACACCACCCCAACACGGGTGTTGCCACCCCAACCCCCAACACAGTGTTGCCAAACCCCAACCCAGCACATTTTTAAAAAACACTCACCCGCACGGGGTTGCCAAACACTCCCCCAACACAGGTTTGGGCCCCACTCCCCCAAACACATGGTTCCCCACCCCTCACCCAGCACAGTTTTGGCCACACTCACCCAACACGGTTCCCACACTACCCAAACCAAATGTTAGCCAAAAACCTCACCCACAAAAGTGTCCCAAACACCACCCACACAGTGTTGCAAAAACTAAACCCAAAACACAGTGTTCCCAAAAACCTAAACCCAACACAGGTGCCACACTCCCCAGCCCAGTGTTGCCAAAAACTCCCCCCAAACCACATGTTGCCACACCTCACCCAGCACAGTTTTTGCCAACCCACCCCAGAAAACAGTGTTCCCCACACTCACCCAGCACGGGTTTTCCCCACTCCCCCAGCCAGGGTTCCACATCACCCAGAAACGGGGTTTTTGCCAAAACCCACCAGCACAGTGGGGGCCCCCCCAAACCCAGCACAGTTTTGGCCACACTCACCAACACATTTTTGCCACACTCCCCAGCACAGTGTTTCCCCCTTTAAACCCCAGCACAGGTTGACACACCAACCCACAAAAGTTTTGCCACCTCCCCGCAAAACAGGTTCCCACACTCCCCCCCAACAAAATTTTGGGCCACCCCTCCCCCAGCACATGTTCCCACACCACCCAGCCAGGTTTGCCACCCCCCCAAAAAACCCAAGCACAGGGGTTTGCCGACACTAAAACCCATCACAGTGTTCCCAAACACTCACCCATCACAGTGTTGCCACACTCACCCATCACAGTGTTGCCACACTCACCCATCACAGTGTTGCCACACTCACCCATCACAGTGTTGCCACAATCACCCATCACAGTGTTGCCACACTCACCCATCACAGTGTTGCCACACTCACCCATCACAGTGTTGCCACACTCACCCATCACAGTGTTGCCACACTCACCCATCACAGTGTTGCCACACTCACCCAGCACAGTGTTGCCACACTCACCCAGCACAGTGTTGCCACACTCACCCAGCACAGTGTTGCCACACTCACCCATCACAGTGTTGCCACACTCACCCAATACAGTGTTGACAATAGAGGCAATTTTTTATTTTTATGCAGTGTTACCAGAGCGGAAGGGTGACCCCAGTGTCAATACGCAGTGGTCTTTTGACCCCCAGGGCCACTAAGTATGGTTTCTCAGAGCCACTAACTATGGTCCCTCAGGACTACTAAATATGGTCCTTCAGGGCCACTAAATATGGTCCCTCAGGACCACTAAATATGGTCCCTCAGGGCCACTAAATATGGTCCCTCAGGGCCACTAACTATAGTCCTTCAGAGCAACTATGGTCCCTCAGGGCAACTATAGTCCCTCAAGGTCACTATGGTTCCTCAAGTCCACTGTGGTCCCCTCAGGGACAGGACCTAATAGCGTGAGTGATCACGATAGATAAAGTACTTACGATAGATATAAACAAAATCACGAAGACTAATTAACTAATTTACCCTCTCTCTCTCTCTCTCTCTCTCTCTCTCTCTCTCTCTCTCTCTCTCTCTCTCTCTCTCTCTCTCTCTCTCTCTCTCTCTCTCTCTCTCTCTCTCTCTCTCTCTCTCTCTCTTTATTTTTTTTTACACAGGGTTTGACGAGGTTAAAGATTCCTAACTTTATTGACAGCTATTTACAGGTTAAGGATTCCTAACTTTATTGACAAGTTATTTACAGGTTAAGGATTCCTAACTTTATTGACAAGTTATTTACAGGTTAAGGATTCCTAACTTTATTGACAAGTTATTTACAGGTTAAGGATTCCTAACTTTATTGACAAGTTATTTACAGGTTAAGGATTCCTAACTTTATTGACAAGTTATTTACAGGTTAAGGATTCCTAACTTTATTGACAAGCTATTTACAGGTTAAGGATTCCTAACTTTATTGGCAAGTTAAGAGCTGTTACCTACATCAGCTCATTTGAAAGCATTTTTATTGTTATGAGACATACAAGTAGGGAACAGGATGAAGTTGGAGCCATCTGTGGGCCAGCTGAGGGCCATCTGTGGGCCAGCATTTTCATTTGATCAACTGACTTTATCTCGTTGACATCATTATGCTGTACGAATGTGTTCCATACTCGAGTCATCCTGGGTATGTATGATCTCAGATGGAGTGATGTTCTGGAGAAGGGTACAGCCAGAGTGAAGTTGCTGCTGGCTGCCCGTCTTGTGGCATAAAAGCTTGTTTCACGCTGTCCTCGAAGTGGATCTAAGTGTGGTATTTTGACAATATTGGTCTTGTACATAACAGTAAGGCCACCCACATCCCTCCTATGTTGAAGGCTCTGCTGAAATGACAGATCTATCCAGGATGGGTCCAGGCGAGAGATGAGACGTCTTGCTCTGTTCTCTACTCTGTCAAGCAGTCGCAGATGAGAGGGGGGGCAGGCAAACCAAGAAAGTGGAGCATATTCAAGGTGTGAGCGTACTTGTGCCTCGTACAGGATCTTGCAACCCCTACTGTCAAGCAGATGCGAGATACGGCGAAGTGCTGTAAGCTTCCTGGCTGCCTTGTTTGCAAGATTTACAACATGGTTCTTCATGGTTAGTTTGGAGTCAAATTTCACCCCAAGGATATCAACTTCTTCTCCAGGTGCCAACATCCTCCCATTCATCCTTACTACTGCACCAGCATTACCATCATGGTGCCTAGAGACGATCATCATTTGCGTTTTATCAAATGCAAATGTTACTTGCCATCTATTTCCCCAAGCTGATATAGTTCTTAGCTGGTGATTGATGTAGCTTAGAGCAGCTGGCATTTCTTCTCTTGTAAAGTAAAAGGACACAAGTGCAACTAATGTGACATTTTATTGTGGCAACGTTTCGCTCTCCAGGAACTTTATCAAGCCATTACAAACAATACATGGACACAGAGGGTATATAAAGGCTCAGAGTGAGGTGCAATACTAGTGAGGTACCATTTCGATGTTCACTAGTGGTAGTAGTAGTAGTAGTAGTAGTAGTAGTAGTAGTAGTAGTAGTAGTAGTAGTAGTAGTAGTAGTAGTAGTAGTAGTAGTAGTGATAGTGACAAAAGTAATACAATATGGTAGAGCAATTAATTCGTACATGAGTAAAAGGATATAAAAGCTATTACTTGGGTAACATAAAAATAGGTTGGACAAATATAGAGTGGAATGAGGCAGCTTGTTTCAGTGTTCACTCTCTGTAATGTGCTTTGTGTAGTATAACAGGAGAGACTATGTGATGGCAGGGTTTACTGTTTTCAGGAGGATTCTTGCTAAGACTTCGGAGATGTTGAAGCTGCCGTTGTTTTGTTTAATTGTATTAGAAACAGCGATCAGTGCTGATTCGAGGCACTTGCGTCTGCGGAAATTAGTTTCTTTGATCACTAATTGGGCGTCTCTGAATTTCATGAGATGATTGGTGGAATTTCGGTGTTGTACACAGGCGTTGTTCAAGTTATCGTTCCTACATGCGTAAATGTGTTCATTGAGGCGGGTGTCGAGGTTTCTGGCTGTTTCACCTACGTAAATCTTGTCACAGCCTCCACAGGGTATAGTGTAAACTCCTGCATTGACTGGTTCGTGGTGCTTGGGTTTTGTCCTGGTTATATCCTTTATTGAAGTGGTAGAAGCGATGGCGACTCTGGTGTTAGCTTGTGAAAGTACTTTTGAGACGTTCAGTGCAACCTGGCTGTTGGGAAGAATTATAACTTTGTTGGGAGTGGTGTTGATGCGAGGAGAATTTATGATCTGAAGAGCTCTTTTCTTGCAGTCTTTGATTGTAATGGCTTGATAAAGCTCCTGGAGAGCGAAACGTTGCCACAATAAAATGTCACATTAGTTGCACTTGTGTCCTTTTACTTTACATATTGTCGGTAATTCTACCAACTTTATTACATTTCTTCTCTTGGATAAGTGAATGTCAGTGTACAGTCGTCTGCATATGCATGTGATTCTGGGATGAGATGAAGAAGGTCGTTGAAGTAGACATTCCATAACAGTGGACCCAGCACGCTTCCTTGTGGAACGCTTGCCCCAATAGGATGTCTTGCTGATTCTGTTCCATTGAGAACTACACTTAGAGATCTACCATGAAGGTAGTCACTGCTCTCTCTCTCTCTCTCTCTCTCCTCTCTCTCTCTCTTCCTCTTCATAACTCTCATTGGCTTTACGTCAAAAATTATGCGGAGATACTAATATTGAACCAGGGAGAGAGGGAGAGAGGGAGAGAGGGGGAAGAGAGAGCAGTATTATATATTTATATATATATATATATATATATTTATATAATATATATATATATATATATATATATATATTATATATATATATATATATATAAAATATATATATATATTTTTATATATATATATATATATATATATTTTAAAAAAATTTTGTAAAAAAATTTTAATTTTAATTAGGGTTTGGGTGGGGGGAATTGGGGGTTTGGAATGTGGGGAAAACCAACTACTAAATTGTCCCCCAAAAATTTTCATTTGCCATTGGTGGTATTCCCCTTTCCCCCTGGGTTATTGGGGATTTGTAGTATTTCCCCAAACAACAACATCCCAGTACTTGTCCATTTTACAACATAAATTTCCAGTACTTGCCCCACTACAACTTTCATCAGTTTCCCCCACTAAAAAAACCCATAAAGGAAATTTTGCCCACTAAAAAACATCGGGTCATATTTTCCCACTAAAAACTTCAGTAGTATTTTGCCCCACTACAACTATAAAGTCTTTCCCCCCACAAAAACTTTCCTCATTTATTTTGCCCCTACAACTTTAAATTCATTACTTGCCCACTACAACACATTTCAGTCTTGCCCACAAAACAAAATCAGTAGTACTTGCCCACTACAACTTTCATCAGTACTTGCCCACTACAACATCATCAGAAATTGCCCCCCTACAAAAACAGTCAGTATTTGGGCCCACTAAACATCAGTCAGTACTTCCCCAAATACAACCTCATCATTTATTTTCCCCCACTACAACATCATCAGGACTTGCCCACTAAAAACTTCAGTCATACTTCCCCAAACTCCCAACACCCAGGTTCAGAAATTTCCCACTAAACATCATCAGTACTTGCCCACTAAAAAAACACTCAGTACTTGCCCACTAAAACTTTATCAGTCTTCCCCATTTAAAAATTCATCATTTCTTGCCCACTACAAATATTTCCAGAAATTTTGCCCCCCTTCAACATCACTCAGTACTTGCCCACTAAAACACTTCAGTTTTTTGCCCCCCTACAACATCAGTCTTTTTATTTGGGCCCATTTACAACATCAGTCAGTACTTGCCCACTAAAAACATCGTCAGTATTTGCCCCACTAAAAACATCACTCATTTATTTTGGCCCCAAACTAAAAACATCATAGTTTTTTGGGCCCATTTACAACATCAGTATACTTGCCCACTACAACATTCATCATTTAATTTTGCCCACTAAAAAAACAGTCAGTACTTGCCCCCCTTAACAAAAACATCATACTTGCCCACTCAAACTCATAAAAGTATTTTGCCCCACTAAAACCCTCACTCAGTACTTCCCCCACTACAACATCATTTTCCAAAAAACTTCCCCACTAAAACATCTTCAGTACTTGCCCACTACAACTAAACCAGAAACTTCCCCCATTTACAACTTTTCCTCATTCCCTTGGGCCCACTACAACTTCATCGTACTTCCCCCACTACAACATCATCAGAAATTTTCCCCACTCCCCAACATCTTTTCATAACTTGCCCATTTACAACATCATCAGTACTTGCCCACTACAACAAAATCAGTATTTGGGCCCATTAAAAAATTTAATCAGTCTTGCCCACTACAACTTTCATCATTTATTTCCCCCCATTTACAACTTTACCAGAAATTTTTGCCCACTACCATCGTCTTTTTCCCCACTTTACAACATCACTAAATACTTGCCCCTAACAACTTTATTCAAAAACTTCCCCCCACAAACAAATCATCAGTATTTTCCCATTTACAACATTATCAGAAACTTGCCCACTACAACATAAACCAGTACTTGCCCATACAACATCATAAATATTTCCCCCACTACAACATCATTCGTACTTGCCCACTACAAAAATCAGTCAGAAAATTGCCCACTACAACATCATCAGTACTTCCCCCTACAACATCCATACTTCCCCACAAACAACATCTTCAGTACTTGCCCACTAAAACATCATCAAGGACTTGCCCACTAAAAACATATCAGTACTTGCCCACTAAAAACATCACTCATTACTTGCCCATTTAACTACTCATCAGTATTGGGCCCCACTACAACATCAGCCCAGTACTTGCCCTACAACACCCATGGGTACTTGCCCCAACTAACAACATCACTCAGTATTTGGGCCCACTAAAACCCCTTTTTCCTTTATTTGGGGCCCACTAAAAAAACATCAGTACTTCCCCACTTCAAAAAACTTTTCCAGTATTGCCCAAATACAACACATCATACTTCCCCACTAAAACAATCATCATACTTTGGCCCACTAAAAAACATTCCCTAAATTTACTTGCCCACTACAAAAATAAATCATTTAATTTTGCCCACTACAACTTTACTCTTTACTTCCCCACAAACAACATCAGTCAGACTTGCCCCTTTTACAACCTCAGTAAAGTATTGGCCCACTTACAACTTTAATCAGTACTTCCCCCCTTTTACAACATCATAATATTTGCCCCACTAAAACCCAATTCCCTAAATTACTTGCCCACCCCCAAACATCATTTCCAGTACTTGCCCACTACAAAAATCATCAGTATTTTGCCCATTTACAACATCAGTCAGAAAATTTTTTCCCCCCCACTACAAACTTTCATCATTTAATTTTCCCCCATACAAAATTTATCAGAAATTGCCCACTCCCAAAAAATCATCAGTACTTGCCCACAAAAACTTTACCAGTCTTCCCCCCATTTAAAAACATCATTTCATACTTCCCCATTTACAACTTTACCCCGTATTGCCCCAATACAACATCAGCCCATTACTCCCATTTACAAATCACCCCCGGACTTGCCCCCTACAACTTTATTTAAGTACTTCCCCAAATAAAAAACTTTATCAGTACTTCCCCCACAAAAATTAACCAGTATTTGCCCACTACAACATCATTTCAGTACTTGCCCACTACAACATCATTTCGACTTGCCCACAAAACATCACCCCCAGTATTTTGCCCCACTAAAAACATTATCATATTTGGGCCCCCTAAAAACCACATCGTATTTGGGCCCACTACAACATCAGTCATTTCCCTTCCCACTAAAAACATCATCATTACTTGCCCCCCAAACAACTTTACTAGTACTTGCCCACTACAACATATCGGGTATTTTGCCCACTACAACATCACCCAGTACTTGCCCACAAAAAAACAGTCAAGAAATTGGGCCCACAAAAACCCATCATTCATTTCTTGCCCATTTAAATTAAATTATTACAACATCACCCCAGTACTTGCCCACTACAACTTTATCAGTACTTCCCCAAAAAACAACATCAGTCAGTATTGCCCCTAAAACTTTATCATTTCCCTTGCCACATAACAACATCATTTACTTGCCCACTACAACTTTATCAGTCTTGCCCATTTCCCAACTTAAAGTCAGTACTTCCCATAAAACCCCCAACTCAAAATTCCCCCACTAAAAACTTTTACCCCGTACTTCCCCCACTAAAACCCTCATCAGTACCCCCACTACAACATCAGTCAGTACTTCCCCAATTTCAAACCCCACTTTTTTAATTCCCCATACAACTTTACTCAGTACTTGCCCACTACAAATCAATTAAATACTTGCCCACTAAAAACATCAGTCAGAAACCTTCCCACAAAAAACCCATCCCCCATAATTTTTCTTTTCCCCTACAAAATCAGCCCAGTATTTGGCCCCAAAAACATCACCCAGAAATTTTCCCAAAACCCAACTCATCAGTACTTGCCCCAACTACAACATCAGTCAGATTTTTGCCCAAAAAAAACATCATTTCTTTACTTCCCACAACAAACATCATTTACTTCCCCCTACAAAAAAGTAATTTCCCAAACTCAGACTTTCCCCACTACAACATCATCAGTACTTCCCCAGTACAACGCCCATCGAACTTGCCCACAACAACATCAGTCATTTACTTCCCCAACTAAAAACATCATCAGTACTTGCCAAAAAAACATCAGCCCAGTACTTGCCCCCAAACCAACATCATCATACTTCCCCCAAACAACATCAAGTCAGATTTCCCCCAAATAATTTAAAAAAACATCATCAGTACTTCCATTTAAAAACACCCCTCAGTATTTTGGAAACTAAAACATCATCAGTACTTGCCCACTACAAAAAAGGTCAGAAACTTCCCCAAAACAACATACCCCCTTTCTTTCCCAAAACAACAAAACTAAAGGACTTGCCCCACACAAAAATCCTCATTTCTTGCCCACAACAAAAACAGTCAGTATTCCCCATAAAAAACACATCGTACTTCCCCATCCCAAAAATCAGTAGTACTTCCCCCACTAACATCAGCAGTACTTGCCCACTAAAAACATCATTGTAAATCCCCCCACAACAACATCAGTCAGAAAATTTCCCCACTACAACTTTAATCAGTATTGCCCACTAAAAACTTACTCAGTATTGCCTTTACAAAAAACACTCAGTATTTTGCCCCACTACAACAACACTCAGTACTTGCCATTTCAACATCACTCAGTATTTTTCCCCCACTAAAACATCATCAAGAAATTTTGCCAAATACAACTAAAGTCCAGTACGGGGGGGTCCCCTACAACATAGCATTTCTTGCCCACTAAAAACCACCTGTTCTTGCCCACTACAACATCACCCCAATTTACTTTTTTCCCACTCTACCACACAAATTGCCCATAAAACTCCCTTACTTGTCCATTTCAAACATCATTGGGGTTATTTGGTCCACTACAACATCACCCCGGTAATTGGGCCCCACAACAACACCCAGTAAATTATTTGGGCCCCAAACATCATCACTAAAGTTTTGTCCACTACAACTTCACTCGTACTTGCCCATAAAACCCATCAGTCAGAAACTTGTCCCTAAATTTTTTCACTCAAAAAATTTTGCCCACTACAACATCACCCCATACTTTGGCCCACAAACACACCCTCAGAAACCTTCCCCCACTACAACTTCACTCAGTACTTGCCCACTAAAACCCATCAGCCCAGTACTTGTCCAATACAACATCATTCAGTACTTCCCCATACAACATCACCCAGAAACTTGCCCACTACAACAACACTCATACTTGCCCAAACTAAACATAAACCATACTTCCCCCATTTACAACATCCCCTTCGGGGTACTTGTCCACAAACAACATCACTCATTTAATTTGCCCATACAAAATCACTCATTATTTCCCCCACTACAACATCACTCAGTACTTGCCCATAAACATCAGCCCAGTACTTCCCCCACAAAAAACATTACCCCATTTATTTGCCCACTAAAAACCTCAGTCAGTACTTCCCCAAACTAAAATTCAACCCTAAGTACTTGCCCCACTCCCAAATCACTCATTACTTGCCCAAACTAAAACATCGTCTTTTTCCTTGCCCACTCAAAATCACTCAGTACTTGCCCACTACAACATCAGCAGAATTGCCCCCAACAACATTACTCAGTACTTGCCCACTAAAACACCCAGTAAGTATTTTGGCCCACTAAAACCCATCATTTCCGTACTTGCCCACTAAAACTTTCACCCCAGAAAAATTTTTCCCCACTACAACATAACTCAGACTTGCCCACAAACAACATCACTCAGTACTTCCCACTACAACACACCAGTAACTTGCCCCTTCAACACACTCAGTACTTCCCCCCACTAAAAACTTTCACTCAGTACTTGCCCAACTACAAAAAATCACTCAGAAACTTCCCCATAAAACCCATCCTCAGTACTTGCCCACTAAAAACATCCCCTCAGTATTTGGGCCCACTCCCAACATCAGTTTTTACTTCCCCAACAACCCCATTACCAGTACTTTGCCCACTCCCAACATTCATTTACTTCCCCACTACAAAAAATCACCAGATTTGTCCACTACAACATCACTCAGTAATTTTCCCCCACTACAAATCATCAGTCTTGTCCATTTAAAAACATTTTCAGTACTTGCCCACTACAACATCACTCAGTACTTGCCCACTACAACATCACTCAGTACTTGCCCACTACAACATCACTCAGTACTTGCCCACTACAACATCAGTCAGTACTTGTCCCACTAAAACATCACTAAAGAAACTTGCCCACTACAACACCCATCATACTTGCCCACAAAAAACATCACTCAGTACTTGTCCACACAAAAATCACTCATTTTAATTGCCCACTACAACTTTCACTCGGGTACTTGTCCACTAAAACCAACTCAGTCCCTTCCCCACTACAACACCCACTTAAATTGCCCAAAACAAAATCACTCAGTATTTTGCCCCCTACAACATCGGGTCAGTATTTGCCCACAACAACTTTATTTCAGTATTCCCACTACAACATCAGTAAAATTTACTTCCCCACTACAACATCACTCAGTACTTTTTTCCACTACAACATAAATAAAGAAATTGCCCACTACAAATAAATCAGTACTTGCCACAACAAACTCATCAGTACTTCCCCACAAAAAACCCTGTAAAGTACTTGCCCCCCTTCAGCTCACTCAGTATTTTGCCCACACAACATACTCATTTACTTGCCCACTACAAAATCCCTCATTTATTTTCCCACACAACATCAGTCAGAAACCTTGCCCAAAAACAACATCAGTCAGAATTTTGCCCCCAACAACTTTTCAACCAGTACTTGCCCACTACAACATCAGTCATACTTGCCCCACTATTTGTGAAGGTGTCTTCACAAAATATTTTTTTCAACAAAAAACATCAACTGGGACCGGGGTTAAACCCAAATGTTCAAAAACGAAACATTTTGGGGAAGATGCCCTTAAAATGAAAAGGACCCCAAACCATCCCCTTAAAAAGGATCAATTTCCCTGGTTCCGAACATTTTTAAGGATATTCCCTTAAAAAGAAAAAGAGCAGGAGTAAAGGGGAGGAGAAAAAAAACGCTCCCCTTCTACGAGAAGAGCACTGAGCTCCTCAGGAGTGCTAGAATATCAGAAAAACACAAAAAGGAAAGGGCGCTGACCAGGGAAGGGGAAAAACCTTCGAACTTAAGCTAAATGACTTTTAAACGGGAAACCCAGGAGGGGCGGGGAGAGTTTAAAGGCTATTAGGGGAAATTTTGAAAGAAATTCAAAATTTTTTTTTCATATGCCAAAAAAAAGGAAAAATCCCAAACATCAAGTATCGGGCCCTTACTCAGACGGAGGGGGGACTTACTCAGACGGGGGGGATTTTTACACAGAAAAAAAAAAAAAAAAAGGGAAAGGATAAAAAATATTGAAATCCCATTTAACGACTCTGGTTTTATTTTAACCAACTAATCGGCCCTGGGATGGGACACCCAAAATTGGTTTCTTCATAAAAGAGCCTCAAAATTTCCATAAAAAGGGTTTTGCCAGTTTTCCGACTTTTACCCTAACCCCCGGATAGTTTTCCAAAAAAACCCATTGCCCAACATCCCTTTTATGCACTCACCCCCGGGGCCCCAGACTCGGGGAAAACTCTGTTTTCTTTAAAAAACTGCAAAAAAACCCCCTCTGCGTGCCCAAGTACACATGGGGGAAAGGGAGCTTGGAAGGGGTAAAATTTCCACAGCCCCTTTTAAAAAACAACGGATATAGCCCCAACCCCAAATAAAGGTGGCAGCAAAGCATTAGCTAAGAACTATAGCCCCAATAGCCTGAGTCCCACATCATAAAAATCTTTAAAAAGAGTGCAAAGAAGCGGGATTGAAAATTCCCTGGTTTCCAAAAATTCTGCACAATCCGGGGAAACAGGGGTTCGGGGCGGGTCGCCCCTTTCCCTTCAAAAACTACTGGATCACTATGAAAAGGGGCCTTTGGGATGCACGGGGAAAAAAATCAGAATGAAAGATGTAATATACAAAAGACTTTGCAAAAGCATTTGAAAAAGGGATCAGGGCGTAATAGCCCTAAAATACGTGTTTAAAGGAATAATTTGGGAAAGTGGGGAGATGGATCTTCAATTCCCAAAAAACAAATCGAACACAAAGAGTAGGGGTCAACAGATTTAAAATTCGGGGTGCCATAGGGGGAAGAGCTCTGTTCCAAAAGGGCAAAAGTACTCGCCCCCATCTTATTCCCTATCCCCATTTTCAGCATAAAAAGAGATAAGCACCCCTTCCCCCGTATCATCCTTTGCGGATGATACTTGGGTCTGCATGAGGCTGTCCCTTGGGAGGGCGCGGTTAAACCCCCCAAGAAGATAAAAACAAAGTTTTTTCCCGGGGAAAACGGTAAAAAAATATGAAAGTTTAATGAGGACAAAATTCCAACTTCCCCCCGTTATGGAAAACTGGGGGAGATAATAACTAAAAAACAGAGTTTACTACAGACTCTGGCCATACAATAGAGGGGGGAAAAAAAAAAGTAAGGGCCTGAGAGGGATAATGTTTTGAGGGGCCCCCTTTTTAAGGGGGTCCCAAAAACAGGCCACGATCGCACGTGCAAAAAAAAATGAAAAGGATGGATAATGAGAACTTTCCAAAAAAGAGAGATGCCAAGCCCATGATGTCCTTTTTAAAACACTTTTTTCTCTAGGCTGGGAAAAACTTTCTGTACATTAACATCTCCTACAAAGGGAGGTGAAAAACGCAGATCTAGAGAGTGTACAGAGATCCCTTTTCTGCACGTTTTAATTCTGTAAAGCACCTTAACTACTGGGGAAAGCTTGGAAGCACTTGACTTTTACCGTTGGAAAGCAGGAGAGAGAGATATATCCCTTTAAACTTTCACTTTTTGGGGTAAAATTTTGGAAGGCATTGGTCCCAAATCTGCACAAGAAATCACTCCCCACGAAAAAAAAAGGGCTGGGGAGGCGAAAGCAAAAATTTCCCCCAATAAAAAGTAAGGGGCCCCCATTTGGGGACACTTTAAAAAAAACACCCATAAATGTCCCGGGGGCCCCAAAAATGTTCACAGCCTCCCATTTAAGCATTAAAGGGGGAATTTCCAAAAAAAAACCCCCCGGCTGCCTTCAAAAACCCCCGGGTGGGCCTTTTAAGACCCCTGGCTGTCTTCAAGCCCCCCGGCTGCCTTCAAACCCCTGGCTGCCCTTCAAGATAAAAGCTGGCATATCCTAAAGTTCAGGCCGGATCCCGCCGGGCTGTGGCTCGTACGTTGGAAATGCGTCGGCCCCGCAGTTTAAAAGCCTTTTGGTTTTATCAGGGCCCTGAATCCATCGGGGGGCCTGGTCATGGACCGGGCCGCGGGGGGGCTTTTATTTTCCCCGGGGAAAAACCCCAGGAACCCCCCAGGGACAAAAAATTTAGTCAGTAATTGGCCCCCCTACAAAATCAGTCGTACTTGGGCCCCCTACAAAAAACGGGCAGTACTTTCCCAAACCCTCAACAGAACTTGTCCACTACAACATCAGTCAAATACTTCCCACTACAACATCACTCATTTCTTGCCCATACAAAAATCAGTCAGTACTTGCCCACTACAAAAATCACTCAGTACTTGCCCCCCTACAAAAATCAACAGTACTTTCCCCCCTACAACATCAGTCAGTACTTGCCCCCTACAACAAACATTAAATACCCTTTCCCCAAAAACATCAGTCAGTTTCTTGCCCCTTAAAAAACTCCCGTCAGTACTTCCCACTACAACACATTTAGTACTTCCCACTACAAAAATTTATCATACCCGCCTAAAATAAAAAACACCCCCCCCTCCCCCCCAAAATAACCCCAAACCCAAAAACATACTTTTCCCCCCACAACAACCGAACCCCTACAAATCCCCAACCCCCAAAAAACCCCTTCCATCCCCCCACACCCCCCCCCCCCCCCCCCTAAAAATTGCCCAAAAACCCCCCCCTTAAACCATACTTTCCCACCACAAACAACCCCAGTACCCTTTCCCACCCCAACCCCCTTACCAATTCCCCCCCTACCCCCCAACCCCCCCCCGCATTTTCTGTCCACCAACCCCATCATACCCGCCATAACCCCCCCTTTCCCCCCCTTTCTTTCCCCCCCAAAAACAAAACCCCCACATTTAAATTTTCCCCCAAACCCCCCCTCCCTCCAGTACTTGCCCACAACCCAAAATAACCCCGTAAATTTTTCCACTCCCCCCTCAGTCCCGTAAATTGGGCCCCCCTACAACATTACCCCAGTACTTGCCCCCCAACCCCCAAAAATTTCTCCCCGTACTTGCCCCACTACCAAAATCAGCCCCCCCCGTTTCCCTTTGGCCCCTAAAAACATTTACTTTAGTACTTGCCTCACTACAACCCTTACTCAGGGACTTTGCCCACTACAACCCTCAGTCAGTACTTGCCCACTACAAAATTACTCAGTACTTTCCCACACAAAAATTTCTCAGTACTTGCCCCAAATACAAAATCGGCATACTTTTCCACTACAAAAATCAGTCAGTACTTGCCCATACAACATTACTCAGTACTTGCCCACTTTCAACATTTTCTCAGTACTTCCCACTTTCAACATCAGTAATTACTTGCCCCCTAAAAACATTAATCAAATACTTTTCCCCCTACAAACATTACCATACTTGCCCACTTTCAAAAACAGTCAGTACTTGCCCATACAAAATTACTCAGAAATTGCCCCCCCTACAACATTTAAATCCAGTATTTTCCCCCAAAAACATTACTCATACTTGCCCCCTACCCAAAATTTTCTCCCGTACTTGGGCCCCCTACACATCATCCGTACTTTTCCCACTACAACCCCTCAGTCCCCGTACTTGCCCCCCCTACAAACATTACTCATACTTGCCCACAAAACATTACAGAAATTTCCCCCCTACAACTTTAGTCCCGTACTTTCCCACTACAAAAAAATTTCTCATTTTCCTTGCCCACTACAACAATCATTTAGTCTTGGGCCCCTAAAAACATCAGTCAGTACTTGCCCACTACAAATCACTCAGTTTTGCCCCATACAAAACCATCAAGTACTTGCCCACTCAAACATAACTCAGTTTCTTTCCCACTACCAAAATAAATCGTACTTTCCCACTACAACATCAAATCATTCTTGCCCACTCCAAAAATCAGTTTATTTCTTTCCCCTACAAAATCACCCAGTAATTTCCCACCACAAAAATCACTCAGTTAAATTGCCCCCTACAAAAATCACTGGGAAATTGCCCCCTACAACATCCCGGGGCCCGTAAATTGCCCCCCTACAACATACTCAAATACTTGTCCCCTACAACATCACTCAGTACTTGTCCACCTACAACTTCAACCCCAAAACTTGCCCAAATACAACATAGTCAGTACTTGCCCACTACAACTTTAGTTTAGTACTTTCCCAATACAAAAAATCAGTCAGTACTTGCCCACTACAACATCAGTCCAAATACTTGCCCCCCTTTCAACATCAGTCCCGTACTTGCCCCCACAACATCATCATACTTGCCCCCTACAACATTCCCGTTTAAATACTTGCCCACTTCAACATCAGTCAGTTTCTTGCCCCTAAACATCAAGTACTTGCCCCCCTACAAATCAGGCAGTACTTGCCCCACTTTCAACTTTAGTCCCGTACTTTCCCCCTTTCAACATCAGTCGTATTGGGCCCCCACAACATCATCCCGTACTTTTCCCACTTCAACATCAGTTTGTTTCTTGCCCCCCTCAACATCCCGTTTAAATAAATTTGGCCCCACTTTCAACATCATTTAGTACTTTTCCCACTACAACATCAGGGCAGTACTTCCCACTACCCAAAATCAGGCAGTACTTGCCCACTCAAAAATTTAAGGGCATTACTTGCCCCCTACAACACGTTTAGTTTCTTGCCAAATACAACATCACTCAGTACTTGCCCACTACAAAAATCGTCATACTTTTTCCCCAAATTCAACATCACCAGTACTTGCCCACTACAACATCACTCAGTTTCTTGCCCCCACAACAAACAGTAATACTTGGGCCCACTAAAAACCCCACTCAGTCTTTTCCCACTAAACATCAGCAGTACTTGCCCACCCACAACATCAGTCATACTTGCCCACTACCCCATCACTCATACTTGCCCCCCTTCAATACCCGTCAGTATTGCCCCACTTTCAACATCCTTTAGACTTTCCCCCCTCAACATCAGTTTAGTACTTGCCCACTTAAAAACAATTTAGTCAGTACTTTTCCCCTTTCAAATCAGTCCGTACTTGGGCCCCCCCACAAAAATCCGTCAGTAAATTGCCCCAATACAAACTCAGGCAGAACTTTTCCCACTAAAAACCCTCAGTCAGTACTTGCCCACTACAAAATCAAGGGCAGTACTTTTCCCAAACAAAAAACGTCAGTACTTGCCCACTTAAAAACATCCCTCCCGTTTCTTCTTTCCCACCCACAAAACAGTTCCCGTAAATTGCCCCCTACAAAAAATCCCGTCTTTCTTGCCACTACAAAATCCAAATCAGTACTTGCCCACTAACCCAAAATCAGTTTAGTACTTGCCCCACAACATCACAGTACTTCCCCTTTTCAACATCAGCAGTTTCTTGCCCACTAAAACATCAGTCTGTACGGGCCCCCTTCAACAAACAGTTCCCGTACTTGCCCACTCCCAAAATCAGTCAGTACTTGCCCACTTTCAAAATCACTCAGTACCCTTTCCCAAAATACAACCCTCATTTAGTACTTTCCCACTTAAAAACATCAGGGCAGTACTTGCCCACTCAAAATCAAATTTATACTTGCCCACTACAAAAATCCCGTCAGTAAATTGCCCCCCTACAACATCATCAGTACTTTCCCACTACAACCCTCATCAGTACTTTTCCCACTAAAACATCACCAGTACTTGTCCCACTACAAAACCCTCAAATCAGTACTTTCCCCCTACAAAAATCCCGTCAGGGACTTGCCCACTTTCAAAATCAGTCAGATCTTGCCCCACCCAAAAATTTAGTCCCGTAAATTCCCAAAACAACATCCCGTCAATTTCTTGCCCCACTACAAATCATCAATACTTTCCCCCCACAAAAACACTCAGTACTTTGCCCACTTTCAACATCACTCAGGGACTTGTTTTCCAAATAACAACATCACTCATACCTTTTCCCACTTAAAAACATACTCAGTACTTGTTTCCCCTACAAAAATCACTCGTAACTTGGCCCCCTACAACATCAACCCAGTTACTTGGGCCCCAAAAAATAAATCAAATACTTGTCCCCACAAACATCAGTGGTTTTTACCCCTTGGGTCCAAATTTTTATTCTTATCTATGTTCATGTTTTTTATAGGGAGTTATTTGATTACCTTCATTTTTTTGTCACGGGGAGTTTTTTGGTCTACCTTTTTAAATTATCCAGTGAGTTATAGATCTACCTTCAAATTTTTCAGGGGGGGAGTTTTTAGATCTACCCTTTATGTTATCACCCCTGATTATATTCAAACCTTTATGTTATACATGAGTTATAGAATCGCCCTTCCAATTTTTATCATAGTGAGGTTTTTGGGTCAAACCCTTAAATTTTTTCCCCAGTGAGTTATTGATCTAAATTCATGTTATCACGGGGGGTTAAAATTTTACCTTTTAAGTTATCAAAAGTGAGTTTTAGTTTTACCTTTTATGTTATCGAGTGGGGTTAAAAGATCCCACCTTCAAAGTTTTTCAAAAGTGGGGGTTTTAGATTCTACCCTTTATGTTTTTCAAGTGAGTTTAAATCACCTTCATGTTATCCCCAGTGGGGGTTTTAGATCTTCCTTCATGTTAAAACAAGGGTTATAGATTTTTCCCCTTTTTTTTTCACATGGGTTTTAGAACTACCTTCATGTTACCCCAGTGAGTTTTAGATCAACCTTTAAAGTAACCAAAAGTGGGTTTTAGATCTACCTTCTGTTATCACAGGGGATTTTTTGATCTACCTTCATGTTTAAACACAGTGGGGTTTTAGATCTTTCCTTCATTTTTATCACAGTGGTTTAAAAGACTACCTTTAATTTTTTCACAGTGGGTTTATAGATTTTACCTTCCCCTGTTATTTTTATAGTTAATTTGATCTACCTTCCCTGTTATCACAGGGGAGTTATAGATCTACCATTCCTGGAAAAAATAGTGAGTTTAGATTTTACCCCTTTATGTTATTTAAAAGTAGTTATTGACTAAACCCTTTATGTTATCCAGGGGGGGGTTTTTAGATCCTTTTTCCCCTTCATGTTTTTAACCCGTGAGGGTTTTAGATTACCTTCCTTTTTAATTTACAGTGGGGGTTTTAATTTTACCTTCATGTTATTCCCCAGTTGGGGTTTTTTTAGATCTACCTTCATGTTATCACAGTGGGGTTTTAGATTTTACCTTCTTTATCAACAGTGGGGTTAAGGGTCTACCTTCATGTTATCACATGGGTTTTAGATCTTTCCTTTCATGTTAAACACAGTGGGTTTTTAGATCTACCTTTTATGTTTTCAAAAAGGGAATTTTGATCTACCTTCATGTTAAACACAGTGGTTTTTAGAAACTAAACCCTTTATGTTTTCACAGGGGGTTATAGATCTTTCCTTTATGTTATTTTGTTTTAGTTATAGTCTTTCCCCATGTTATCAAGTGAGTTATAGATCTACCTTTTAGTTTCACAGTGAGTTTTTAGATCTACCTTCAAAGTTTTAAAAACACGTGGTTTTTTAGATTACCTTATGTTATATAAATGAGTTATAAAACTACCCTTAAAGTTAAACACAGGAGTTTTTTGATCTACCTTTATGTTACACAGTGAAATTTTAAAATTTTACCTTCATGTTATCACCCGTGATTTTTAGATTTTTACCTTCATGGTTCACAATTTTGGGGTTTTAGAACCCACCTTTCTGTTTTATAGTGAGTTTAAAAAAGATCCCACCTTCATGTTAAACACCCGTGGGGTTTTAGAATTCTACCCTTTATGTTATTTTACAGGGGGGTTAAAAGAATTTTAAAATTCATTTTTTTCACAGTGGGTTTTAAAAAGACCCTCCTTTTATGTTATCCAGTGGGGCTTTAGAACTTCCCTTTATGTTTTTCACAGTGAGTTTAAAAAATCTACCCCTTTATGTTTTTCACGTGAGTTATAGATCTACCCGTCATTTTTAACAAATGGGGGATAGACCCTAAATTAGGGTTGGGTAATTACATTCCACAAAACTCACTTTCCATTATTAAAAATTGTTTTTGGGAAAATTATAGGGGAATACTATACTGGTTTTTACACAGTTTTATTTCCCAGGGTTTTTCCTTTTGGTTTTACCCCAGCTAAACCTAACTTTATGAGGAAGGGAAAAACCAATGTGTGACGGAATCCCAAAAACAGTTTTATACTAGTTATGTTTCAGGGATTTAAGGCACCTGGGGGTTGGTTTTTTGGGAACGCGACGTGGGCGGGAACGTAAAGTTTTCGTAAATCCCGTTCTTTTGACGGGGAAGAAGATGATGGTTTTGCTATAGAGAATGTTTTGGGAAAATTAAAAGTTGTTTTTGGCCAAAGGGCAGGAAGACGGGGGTAAGTTTAACCCAGGAAAACTCGTTCCCCACCCGTTTTGGGAATACCCGTTTACTTTCACTTTTTTGCAACACCTTTTTTTGCAATAACCTTTTTTTACAAAAACTTTTTTTGCAACCCCCCTGTTTTTCAATACCTGTTTACAACACTTGTTTGAACACCTGGGTTTTCAATAACCCTGTTTACAAACCTTGTTTGGGAAATTTCACCCGGGTTTATTGCACATTTGTTTGCAATACCTGTTTTCAAGACACCTGTTTTACAATACATGTTTTATAACACTGGGAGAGAAAAAATACTTCCTCCCACGCCAGTACATGACAGGGGGAAGGGAAGGGGAGAGGGGAAGGGGAGAGGGGAAGGGGGAGAAGAGGAAGGGGAGAAGGGAAGGGGAGGAGGGGAAGGGGAGGAGGGGAAAGGGAGAAGGGGAAGGGGAGAAGAGGAAGGGGAGAAAGGGGAAGGGGAGAAGTGGAAGGGGAGGAGGGGAAGGGGAGGAGGGGAAGGGGAGAAGGGGAAGGGGAGAGGGGAAGGGGAGGAGGGGAAGGGAGAGAAGGGGAAGGGGAGAAGGGGAAGGGGAGGAGGGGAAGGGAGAAGGGGAAGGGGAGAAGGGGAAGGGGAGAAGTGGAAGGGGAGAAGGGGAAGGGGAGAAGGGGAAGGAGAGAAGTGGAAAGGGAGAAGGTGAAGGGGAGAAGGGAAAGGGGGGACGTACAGGTGTATCTGGTTCACACCTGTAAGCAGTCACACCTGTGAATTAGTGAGAGGTGGAGAGTGTATATTCTGATATATACACCTCTCAAGTGTATATAGACAGATATACATACTACTCAAGTGTATATACACTGATATACACTTAAGCTGAAGGAATCTTATAGGAGACAAGAATCAAACGAAGAACTAAAAGCCAAAAAGAAAACAGAAAAAAAAAAATACTTCTTCTGTTATGCCAAATCTAAGGAAAACACAGCATCCAGTACTGAGCCGCTGCTGAGGCGGGATGCGACGTACACAGATGACAGACAAAACCTGAGTGAGATGCTCAAGTCTCAATATGACTCAGTGTTCAGTGAGCCGCTGCTCACACTAAGGGTCGACAATCCAAATTAATTCTTTATGAACGGAACCCAAAATTTGGTCGTCTCAAAAATCTCGGATATTATTGCAACTCCACAAGACTTTGAAGAGGCAATTAATGACATATCTATGTACTGTGTCCCAGGCCTATGTTCATCAAGAACTGCCAGAAGTCCCTATCACGTGCCTTCAGTATCCTATGGAGAGGGAGCATGGACACAGGGGTCATCCCACAGTTAACTAAAAAACAACAGACATAGCCCCACTCCACACAGGTGGCAGTAAAGGAATTGCAAAGAATTACAGACCTATAACACTAACATCCCATATCATAAAATTCTTTGAGAGGGTTCTAAGAAGCAAGATAGCCAACTACTCAGATACCCATCAGTTACACAACCCAGGGCAACACGGGTTTAGAACAGGTCGCTCCTGCCTGTCCCAGCTACTGGACCACTATGACAAGGTCCTGGATGCTGTAGAGGATAAACAAAATACAGATGTAGTATACAAAGACTTTGCAAAAGCTTTCAACAAGTGTGACCATGGTGTAATAGCGCACAAAATGCGGGATAAAGGAATAACTGGAAAAGTTGGTAGATGGATCAATAACTTCCTGACAAATAGAACACAGAGTAACAGTAAACAGAGTAAAGTCCCAGGCAGTCACGGTGAAAAGCTCTGTTCCACAAGGCACAGTACTCGCTCCCACTCTATTCCTCATCCTCATTTCCGACACCTGGATCACCATGGCAGTGACCTCCATCGAAGACACTGTGAGACTCTAAGCGGACATCAACCAAACCTTCGAATGGGTCACTCAAAGTAATATGAAGTTCGACGAGGAGAAATTTCAACTACTCAGATATGGAAAACTTGAAGAAATTAAAAATGCTTCAGGGTATACGACAAATTATAACCATACAATGATAGGATGGATAATGAGAACCTTCAAAACTAGGGATGCGAAGCCCATGATGATTCTCTTCAAATCGCTTGTGCTCTCTAGGCTGGAATACTGCTGTACACTAACGCCACCTTCAAGACTGGCGACATTGCAGACCTGGAGAATGTACAAAGAACTTTCACGGCACACATAATTGCGATAAGGCACCTAAACTACTGGGAACGGTTAAAGGTCCTTGATCTGTATTCCCTGGAACACAGGCGAGAGAGATACATGATAATATACACTTGGAAGGTTCTGGAGGGACTGGTACCAAACCTACACACGAAAATCACTCCATATGAAAGCAAAAGACTCGGCAGGAGATGCAACATTCCCCCGATGAAAAGCAGGGGAGCCACGAGTACACTGAGAGACAACACAATAAGTGTCAGGGGCTCAAGACTGTTCAACTGCCTCCCAGCATACATAAGGGGGATTACCAATAGACCCCTGACTGTCTTCAAGAAGGCACTGGACAGGCACCTAAAGTCAATACCTGACCAACCGGGCTGTGGTTCGTACGTCAGCTTGTGTGCAGCCAGCAGTAACAACCTGGTTGATCAGACCCTGATCTACCATGAGGCCTGGTCTCAGACCGGGCTGCGGGGGCAATGACCCCCGAAACCCTCTCCAGGTAAACTCCAGGTGAGAGGGAGAGGGTCAACCCACGTCCTGACAACACTAAGGCTGAAGAAATACTTCCTGACAGTCCAGTGTCATCTATGTTTAATAATAATATTATTATTAATAATATTCATAATGTTGTTGTAGATATTTGAAGGTATGTTATTGTTGCCTTAAAAAATCTACATTAATCTTTATGTTGGAAATTATGGACGCCAGAATAACTGAGAGAGAAGGAAGTCCCTGGACAGTGGAATAACGGAACGTAACTGAGAGAGAAGGAAGTCCCTGGACAGTGGAATAACGGAACGTAACTGAGGGAGAAGGAAGTCCCTGGACAGTGGAATAACGGAACGTAACTGAGAGAGAAGGAAGTCCCTGGACAGTGGAATAACGGAACGTAACTGAGGGAGAAGGAAGTCCCTGGACAGTGGAATAACGGAACGTAACTGAGAGAGAAGGAAGTCCCTGGACAATGGAAATAACGGAACGTAACTGAGAGAGAAGGAAGTCCCTGGACAGTGGAATAACGGAACGTAACTGAGGGAGAAGGAAGTCCCTGGACAGTGGAATAACGGAACGTAACTGAGAGAGAAGGAAGTCCCTGGACAGTGGAATAACGGAACGTAACTGAGAGAGAAGGAAGTCCCTGGACAGTGGAATAACGGAACGTAACTGAGGGAGAAGGAAGTCCCTGGACAGTGGAATAACGGAACGTAACTGAGAGAGAAGGAAGTCCCTGGACAGTGGAATAACGGAACGTAACTGAGAGAGAAGGAAGTCCCTGGACAGTGAATAACGGAACGTAACTGAGGGAGAAGGAAGTCCCTGGACAGTGGAATAACGGAACGTAACTGAGAGAGAAGGAAGTCCCTGGACAATGGAATAACGGAACGTAACTGAGAGAGAAGGAAGTCCCTGGACAGTGGAATAACGGAACGTAACTGAGGGAGAAGGAAGTCCCTGGACAGTGGAAAAAACGGAACGTAACTGAGAGAGAAGGAAGTCCCTGGACAGTGGAATAACGGAACGTAACTGAGGGAGAAGGAAGTCCCTGGACAGTGGAATAACGGAACGTAACTGAGGGAGAAGGAAGTCCTGGACAGTGGAATAACGGAACGTAACTGAGAGAGAAGGAAGTCCCTGGACAGTGGAATAACGGAACGTAACTGAGGGAGAAGGAAGTCCCTGGACAGTGGAATAACGGAACGTAACTGAGAGAGAAGGAAGTCCCTGGACAGTGGAATAACGGAACGTAACTGAGGGAGAAGGGAAGTCCCTGGACAGTGGAATAACGGAACGTAACTGAGAGAGAAGGAAGTCCCTGGACAGTGGAATAACGGAACGTAACTGAGAGAGAAGGAAGTCCCTGGACAGTGGAATAACGGAACGTAACTGAGGGAGAAAGAAGTCCCTGGACAGTGGAATAACGGAACGTAACTGAGAGAGAAGGAAGTCCCTGGACAGTGGAATAACGGAACGTAACTGAGGGAGAAAGAAGTCCCTGGACAGTGGAATAACGGAACGTAACTGAGAGAGAAGGAAGTTCATGGACAGTGGAATAACGGAACGTAACTGAGAGAGAAGGAAGTCCTGGACAGTGGAATAACGGAACGTAACTGAGAGAGAAGGAAGTTCATGGACAGTGGAATAACGGAACGTAACTGAGAGAGAAGGAAGTTCATGGACAGTGGAATAACGGAACGTAACTGAGAGAGAAGGAAGTCCCTGGACAGTGGAATAACGGAACGTAACTGAGAGAGAAGGAAGTCCCTGGACAGTGGAATAACGGAACGTAACTGAGAGAGAAGGAAGTTCATGGACAGTGGAATAACGGAACGTAACTGAGAGAGAAGGAAGTCCCTGGACAGTGGAATAACGGAACGTAACTGAGAGAGAAGGAAGTTCATGGACAGTGGAATAACGGAACGTAACTGAGAGAGAAGGAAGTCCCTGGACAGTGGGAATAACGGAACGTAACTGAGAGAGAAGGAAGTCCCTGGACAGTGGAATAACGGAACGTAACTGAGAGAGAAGGAAGTTCATGGACAGTGGAATAACGGAACGTAACTGAGAGAGAAGGAAGTCCATGGACAGTGGAATAACGGAACGTAACTGAGAGAGAAGGAAGTCCCTGGACAGTGGAATAACGGAACGTAACTGAGAGAGAAGGAAGTCCCTGGACAGTGGAATAACGGAACGTAACTGAGAGAGAAGGAAGTCCCTGGACAGTGGAATAACGGAACGTAACTGAGAGAGAAGGAAGTTCATGGACAGTGGAATAACGGAACGTAACTGAGAGAGAAGGAAGTCCATGGACAGTGGAATAACGGAACGTAACTGAGAGAGAAGGAAGTCCCTGGACAGTGGAATAAACGGAACGTAACTGAGAGAGAAGGAAGTTCATGGACAGTGGAATAACGGAACGTAACTGAGAGAGAAGAAGTCCCTGGACAGTGGAATAACGGAACGTAACTGAGAGAGAAGGAAGTCCCTGGACAGTGGAATAACGGAACGTAACTGAGAGAGAAGGAAGTTCATGGACAGTGGAATAAAGGAACGTAACCGAGAGAGAAGGAAGTCCATGGACAGTGGAATAACGGAACGGAACTGAGAGAGAAGGAAGTCCCTGGACAGTGGAATAACGGAACGTAACTGAGAGAGAAGGAAGTCCCTGGACAGTGGAATAACGGAACGTAACTGAAGAGAGAAGGAAGTCCCTGGACAGTGGAATAACGGAACGTAACTGAGAGAGAAGGAAGTCCCTGGACAGTGGAATAACGGAACGTAACTGAGAGAGAAGGAAGTCCCTGGACAGTGGAATAACGGAACGTAACTGAGAGAGAAGGAAGTCCCTGACAGTGGAATAACGGAACGTAACTGAGAGAGAAGGAAGTCCCTGGACAGTGGAATAACGGAACGTAACTGAGAGAGAAGGAAGTCCCTGGACAGTGGAATAACGGAACGTAACTGAGAGAGAAGGAAGTCCCTGGACAGTGGAATAACGGAACGTAACTGAGAGAGAAGGAAGTCCCTGGACAGTGGAATAACGGAACGTAACTGAGAGAGAAGGAAGTCCCTGGACAGTGGAACAACAGAATGGGCCAACAGAGCCGGACAGATCATTCTCACAGAGTTAACAGGACCGCGATCGTTCACACCTACGGCTGCGGTTCTTGCGGCTGCGGTTCTTGCGGCTGCGGTGGATGCGACGCCACCAACGGTGCGATGCGTCGTACAAGCCTCGATCCGCTAAATGTCCAGCATATAATTGCAACATTTGCTCACGGGAGAAACGTATGATCCAGCCCTCTTATACAAAGGATCCAATCCTATTACATAAAGGATCCAATCCTCTTATATAAAGGATCCAATCCTCTTACATAAAGGATCCAATCCTCTTATCAAAGATCCAATCCTCTTACATAAAGGATCCAATCCTCCTATATAAAAGATCCAATATTCCTATATAAAAGATCCAATTCTCTTACATAAATGATCCAATCCACTTACATAAAGGATCCAATCCTCTTAAATAAGGATCCAGTCCTCATAAAGGATCGAATCTTCTTACGCAAAGAATTCAATCTTCTTCTATAAGGGATCCAAAGCTTTTATATAAAGAATCCAATCCTCTTACATAGAAGATCCAATCCCTCTTGAAGACATCATTCTGCCATCAAATAATAATAATAATATTAATAATAATAATAATAATAATAATAATAATAATAATAATAATAATAATAATAATAATAATAATAATAATAATAATAATAATAATAATAATAATAATAATAATCAATATGAGGTTCAGATCCTACAAAAAGAGGATCACAACCTCTCCCAGATACTTCCTACAAGGAGAGGATCACAACCTCTCCCAGATACCTCCTACAAGGAGAGGATCACAACCTCTCCCAGATATCTCCTACAAGGAGAGAATCACAACCTCTCCCAGATACCTCCTACAAGGAGAGAATCACAACCTCTCCCAGATACCTCCTACAAGGAGAGAATCACAACCTCTCCCAGATACTTCCTACAAGGAGAGAATCACAACCTCTCCCAGATACCTCCTGCTGCAAGAGGATAATCGCCTACCTTCTCCACTTAACCGTAAAGACAATAAATCGTGGGTTAAAACAGGCGAGCATCGGATAACAGTTGAGGTGCTGTAATGCTCTTAAGCGAGTCCTCTCTAAGCGATGCTCTGACGTCTTCAAGTGGGACTATCAACAGTGGCTTTCAGTGTTTATAGTTGTGTGTTTATTATTGACATGTTTGTAACGACTCTTGTTATTAATACTATTGTTACCACTACTACTACTACCACTACTACTACTACTACCACTACTACTACTACTACCACTACTAGTACTACTACTACCACTACTACTACTACTACTACTACCACCACTACTACTACTACTACTACTACTACTACTACTACTACTACCACTACTACTACTACTACTACTACCACTACTACTACTACTACTACCACTACTACTACTACTACTACTACCACTACTACTACTACCACTACTACTACTACCACTACTACTATCACTACTACCACTACTATTACCACAACTACCGCTACTACTACTGCTACTACCACTACTACTATCACTACTACCACTACTACCACAACTGCCACTACTACCACTACTATTACCACAACTACGACTAACTACTACTACTACTACCACAACTACCAATACTAATACTACAACTACCACTACTACCACTACTACCACAACTGCCACTACTACCACTACTACCAGTAATACCACTACTACCAGTACTACCACTACTACCACTACTAGCAGTACGACCACAACTACCATTACTACCACTACTACCAGTACGACCACAACTACCAGTACTACAAGTACTACCACTACTACCAGTACTACCACTACTACCACTACTACCAGTACGACCACAACTACCAGTACTACCACTACTACCAGTACGACCACAACTACCAGCACTACCAGTACTACCACTACTACCAGTACTACCACTACTACCACTACTACCAGTACTACCACAACTACCAGTACTACAAGTACTACCACTAATAACAGTATTACCACAACTACCAGTACTACCACAACTACCAGTACTACCACAACTACCAGTACTACCACAACTACCAGTACTACAAGTACTTCCACTACTACCAGTACTACCAGTACTACCACTACTACCAGTACTACCACTACTACCAGTACTACCACAACTACCAGTACTACAAGTACTACCACTACTACCAGTATTACCAGTACTACCACTACTACCAGTACTACCACTATTACCAGTACTACAAGTAATACCAGCTCTACCAGTACTACCACTACTACCAGTGCTACAACAACTACCAGTAATACAAGTACTACCACTACTACCAGTACTACCAGTACTACCACTACTACCAGTACTACCACTACTACCAGCACGCGACGGTCTGGAGTATAATGACTCTGTGACCGCGGGTTCTAGCCCCGCCCGTGTGATGGTTTGTTTAAGGGAACGACACTGAGAGAATAATGACAACAACAAGGTGCTGGCAGTACTGGGGAGGTGCTGGCAGTACTGGGGAGGTGCTGGCAGTACTGGGGAGGTGCTGGCAGTACTGGGGAGGTGCTGGCAGTACTGGGGAGGTGCTGGCAGTACTGGGGAGGTGCTGGCAGTACTCGGGAGATGCTGGCAGTACTGGGGAGGTGCTGGCAGTACTGGGGAGGTGCTGGCAGTACTCGGGAGATGCTGGCAGTACTGGGAGGTGCTGGCAGTACTGGGGAGGTGCTGGCAGTACTCGGGAGATGCTGGCAGTACTGGGGAGGTGTTGGCAGTACTGGGGAGGTGCTGGCAGTACTGGGGAGGTGCTGGCAGTACTGGGGAGGTGCTGGCAGTACTGGGGAGGTGCTGGCAGTACTCGGGAGATGCTGGCAGTACTGGGGAGGTGCTGGCAGTACTGGGGACGTGCTGGCAGTACTGGGGAGGTGCTGGCAGAACTGGGAAGGTGTTGGCAGTACTGGGGAGGTGCTGGCAGTACTGGGGAGGTGCTGGCAGTACTGGAGAGGTGCTGGCAGTACTGGGGAGGTGCTGGCAGTACTGGAGAGGTGCTGGCAGTACTGGGGAGGTGCTGGCAGTACTGGGGAGGTGCTGGCAGTACTCGGGAGATGCTGGCAGTACTGGGGAGGTGCTGGCAGTACTGGGGACGTGCTGGCAGTACTGGGGAGGTGCTGGCAGAACTGGGAAGGTGTTGGCAGTACTGGGAGGTGCTGGCAGTACTGGGGAGGTGCTGGCAGTACTGGAGAGGTGCTGGCAGTACTGGGGAGGTGCTGGCAGTACTGGAGAGGTGCTTGGCAGTACTGGGGAGGTGCTGGCAGTACTGGGGAGTGCTGGCAGTACTGGGGAGGTGCTGGCAGTACTGGGGAGGTGCTGGCAGTACTGGGGAGTGCTGGCAGTACTCGGGAGATGCTGGCAGTACACTGGGAGGTGCTGGCAGTACTGGGGAGGTGCTGGCAGTACTCGGGAGATGCTGGCAGTACTGGGGAGGTGCTGGCAGTACTGGGGAGGTGCTGGCAGTACTCGGGAGATGCTGGCAGTACTGGGAGGTGTTGGCAGTACTGGGGAGGTGCTGGCAGTACTGGGGAGGTGCTGGCAGTACAGTGGAGGTGCTGGCAGTACTGGGGAGGTGCTGGCAGTACTCGGGAGATGCTGGCAGTACTGGGGAGGTGCTGGCAGTACTGGGGACGTGCTGGCAGTACTGGGGAGGTGCTGGCAGAACTGGGAAGGTGTTGGCAGTACTGGGAGGTGCTGGCAGTACTGGGGAGGTGCTGGCAGTACTGGAGAGGTGCTGGCAGTACTGGGGAGGTGCTGGCAGTACTGGGGAGGAGCTGGCAGTACTGGGGAGGTGCTGGCAGTACTGGGGAGGTGCTGGCAGTACTGGGGAGGTGCTGGCAGTACTGGGGAGGTGCTGGCAGTACTGGGGAGGTGCTGGCAGTACTGGGGAGGTGCTGGCAGTACTGGGGAGGTGCTGGCAGTACTGGGGAAATGCTGGCAGTACTGGGGAGGTGTTCGCAGTTCTGGGGAGGGGGGGGCAGTACGGGGGATTTGGGGGCGTAAGGGGGGGGTGTTAAAGTACTGGAGAGGTTTGGCAGTACAGGGGGGTGTTGGCATCGGGGGAGGTGTTGGCAGTTTGGGGAGGTGTTGGCAGTACGGGGGGGTGGGGCGTATGGGGAAGTTTGCAGAATGGGGGGGTGGGGGCAGTACTGGGAGGATTTTGCAGATGGGGGGAGTGTTGGATATGGGGAGGTGCTGGCAGTAGTGGAGGGTTGGCTTTATTTGGGAGGTGCGCCATACTGGGGAAAGGGCTGGAGTACGGGGGATGTTGGCGTACGGGGAGGGTGGCAGTACGGGGGGGGTTTTGGCATACGGGGAGGTGTTTGGCATACTGTGGAGTGCTGGCAGTACTGTGGGGGTGTTGGCAACTGGGAGGTGCTGGCATAGGGGGAAAAGTTTTGGCAGAAGGGGGAGGTGCTGGCAGTAGGGGAGATTTGGCAGACTGTGGGGGTGTTTGGCGTACTGGGGAGGTGCAGGCAGTACTGGGGGGGGTTTTTTGGCTTTATTGGGGGAGGTGCTGCCAGTACGGGGGGAAAGGCGGGCAGTATGGGGGGTGTTGGCAGTACTGGGGAGGTGCGGCAGAGGTGGAGGTTTTGGAGTACGGGGGAGGTTTTTGGCAGTACTGGGGGGTGCGGCATACTGTGGAGGTGTTGCAGATGGGGGGTTGGCAGTACTGTGGAGGTGTTGCTTTAGGAGGTGCGGGCAAGGGGGAAAGTTTGGCAAACTGGGGAGGTGCTGCAGTATGGGGAGGAGTTGGGCAGTACTGTAGGTGTTGGCATTAGGGGAGGGCTGGCAGCGGGGGGGTTTGGGCAGTACGGGAGGTGTTGGAGTACTGGGGAGATGTGGCGTCGGGGGATTTTGGGCAGTACAGGGAGGTGTTACAGTACGGAGGGTTTTGGCAGACAGTGGAGGTTGGAGTACAGGGGGTGTTGCAGTACTGGGGAGGTTTTGGAGACGGGAGGGTTGGCAGTACAGTGGAGGTGTTGGCAGTACGGGGAATTTTTGGCAGTACGGGGGGGTGTTGGCAGTACAGTGGAGGTTTGGAGTACGGGGAGGTTTTGGCAGTACAGTGGATTTTTGGCAGTACTGGGGGGGTTGGCAGCATTTGGGGAGGTTTGGTTTGCGAAAGGTGCTGGCAGTACTGGGGGGGTGTTTGGCGATTGGGGGGGGGTTTTTGGCAGTAGGGGAGGTCGGGCAGTACGGGGAAGGTGTTGGCGATGGGGAGGTGCTGGCAGTACGGGGGTTTTGGCAACTGAGGGGGGGTTTTGACGTACGGGGGAATGCGGGCATATGGGGAGTACGGCAGTACGGGGGGTGCGGGCATACGGGGGGAGGTGCTCCCCAGTACTGGGGAGGTGATGGCAGTACTGGGGGAGGTTTTTGACAGTACTGGGGGGGGCGGCACACGGGGGAGTGTTGGCGTACTGGGGGTGTTGTCAGTACGGGGGGGGTGTGGCAGTACTTGGGTTTGGGTTTGGAGTACTGGGGGGGTTTTGACAGTACTGAAAAAGGGCGGCAGTACTGGGGGGGGGGCTAGCAGTACTGGGGGGTTCGGGCGTAGTGGGGAGGTGCTGCAGTAGGGGGAGGTACTGGCAGTACGGGGGGGGTGGGCAGTACTGGGGAAGTTTTGGGCAGAAAGGGGGAGGTGTGGCATCTGGGGAGGAGTTGCAGTACTGCGGAGGGTGTTGACGTACTTGGGAGGTCTGGCTACTGGGGGGGTGCTGGCAGTAGGGGAGGTTTTTGGCATACTGGGAGGTGGGCAGACTGTGGAGGGTTGGCATGGGAGGTCCTGGCAACGGGGAGGTGCTGGAGTACGGGAGGTTTTTTTGCAGTATGGGGGGTGCTGGCAGTACGGGGAGGTGTTGGATAATGGGGGTTTGCATACTGGAGAGGTGTTGGCGTACAGTGGAGGTGGGCGTACTGGGGAGGTTTTGGCAGTTCGGGGGAGTTTTGGCAGTAGGGGGAGGTGCTGGATACTGGGGAAGTTTTGGGCAGAAGGGGGAGGTGCTGGCAGCACGGGGGGGGTTTGGCAGTACGGGGAGGTGTTGGCGTACTGGGAGGTGCTGGCATACTGTGGGGGTGGGTTTTGGCATTTGGGGGGGTGCGGCGTAGGTGAGGGCTGAGTACGGGGGGAGGGGTTGGCAGTACTGGGGGGGTGGGCGTATGTGGGGTTTTGGCTTAAATGGGGGGGGTGCTGGCAGTACGGGAGGTGCGGCATACGGGGAGTGTTTGGCAGTACTGGGGGGTGCTGGCAGTACTGTGGAGTTTTGGCAGTACTGGGGGGGGTTTGGCAGAAGGGGAGGTGCGGGGCAGTACTGGGAGGTGTTGGTATTACTGGGGAGGGGGCCGTACTGGGGAAGTGCTGGCAGTACTGGGGGGGTGTTTCGCAGTTTGGGGGGGTGCTGGCAGAAGGGAGGTGTTGGCATATGGAGGTGTTGACAAAACTGGAGGGTGTGGCAGTCAGGGGAGGTTTTTGGCCCAGAATGGGGGGGTGTTCGCATTCTGGGGAGGGTTTTGGGCTTTGGGGAGGTGGGCAGTACGGGGAAGTGTTGGCAGAACTGGGGAGGTGCTGGCATACGGGGAGGAGTTTGGCGTATGTGGAGGGTTGGAGTACTGGGGGGTGCGGGTAGTGGAGGGTTGGCATTCTGGGGAGGTGCTGGCAGTACGGGGGAGGTGCTGGCAGTCTGGGGAGGTTTTGGGCGTACTGGGGAGGTGGGCATACTGGGAGGTTTTGGCAGTAGGGGGAAGGTTTTGGCAGTACTGGGGGGGTGCGGCAGTACGGGGGGTTTTGGTATTACTAGGAGTGGGGCCGTATGGGGAATCTAGCGTAGGGGGAGGTTTTCGCATTTTTGGGGGAGGTGCTGGCATTACGGGGGGGTGTTGGCAGTAGAGTGGAGGTGTTGACTCTGAGGGTGTTGGATTCAGTGGAGGTTTTTGGCATACTGGGGAGGTTTGGCATTTTTCTGGGGAGGTTTTGCATACGGGGAGGTGCGGGGCAGATGGGAAGTGTTGGCAAAAGGGGGGGAGGGGGGTGCGGGCAGACTGGGGAGGATTTGGGCATACTGTGGAGGTTTTGGCAGTACGGGGGATGTGGGCATACTGTGAAGGTGTTTGGCATTTTGGAGGGCTCCCATTACTGGGGAAAGGCTGCCAGTAGGGGGTGTGGCAGTACTGGGGAGGTGCTGGCAGTACGGTTGAGGTTTTGGCAGTACTGGGGAGGTGTTGGCAGTACGGGGAGTGCTGGCATAGTGGGGGTGTTGGCAGCACTGGGGAGGTGCTGGCAGTACTGGGGAAGTGTTGGCAGAACTGGGGAGGTGCTGGCAGTACTGGGGAGGAGTTGGCAGTACTGTGGAGGTGTTGGCAGTACTGGGAAGGTGCTGGCAGTACTGTGGGTGTTGGCTTATTTGGGGAGGTGCTGCAGTACGGGGGAAAGGCTGGCAAAATGGGGAGGTGTTGGCAGTACTGGGGAGGTGCTGGCAGTACGGTGGAGGTTTTTGGCAGTATTGGGGAGGTTTTTGGCAGTATTTGGGGAGGTGCTGGCAGTACTGGAGGTGTTGGCAGTACTGGGGAGGTGCTGGCAGTACTGTGGAGGTGTTGGCATTACTGGGGAGGTGCTGGCAGTACTGGGGAAGTGCTGGCAGTACTGGGGAGGTGTTGGCAGTACTGGGGAGGTGCTGGCAGTACTGGGGAGGTGTTGGCAGTACAGTGGAGGTGTTGGCAGTACTGGGAGGTGTTGGCAGTACAGGGGAGGTGTTGGCAGTACTGGGGAGGTGTTGGCAGTACGGGAGGTGTTGGCAGTACTGGGGAGATGTTGGAGTACGGGGGGGTGTTGCAGTACATGGGGTTTTGGGGCAGAAACTGGGAGGTGTTGCAGTACAGTGGATGTGTTGGCAGTACGGGGGAGTCTGATATGGGGAGGTGTTGGCATACTGGGGGGTGCGGGCAGTACTGGGGCGGTGCAGCAGTACTGGGAAGGGGCGGCAGAAATGGGGGGTGCGGGCAGAAAGGGGGGAGGTATGGCAGTATGGGGAGGTGCTGGCGTACGGGGAATTTTGGGAAATAAGCGGAGGTGTGGCAGTATGGGGAGGGTTGGCAGTACTGGGGGGGGGTTTTGGGAGTATTGGGGGGTGGCAGTACTGTTGATGTGTTGGCATTACGGGGGGGTTGGGCAGTACTGGGGAATGCGCAGAAAAGGGGAGGTTTTGGGGAGTACGGGGGAAGTGCTGGCAGTACTGTGGAGGTTTTTTGGCAGTCCTGGGAGGTGTTGGGCGTACTGGGGAGGTGCTGGCAGACGGGGAGGTGTTGGCAGTACAGGGGAGGTTTTGACAGTATGGAGAGGTTTTTTGGCAGTACAGGGAGGTTTGGCAGTACTGGGAGATGTTGGCAGTACTGGGGAGGGTGGCAGTACGGGGGAAGTTTTGGGCAAACTGGGGAGGTGCGGCAGCCCCGGGGGGGTTTGGCGTACGGGAGGGTTGGCAGTATGGGGGGGGTGCTGCGTATTGTGGAGGTGTTGGCAACTGGGGGGTGCTGGTATACTGGGGAGGTGCGGCAGTATGGGGAAAGGTGTTGGCAGTAGGGGGAAGTTTTGGCAGAACTGGGGAGGTGCTGGCGTACGGGGGAGGAGTTGGGCATACTGTGGAGGTTTGGCAGTACTGGGGGGGTTTAAATGGCATACTGGGGCGGTGTTTGCAATACTGGGGGGTGTGGAAAGTATGGGAGGTTTTGGGGCAGTACTGGGGAAGTGGGGCAAACGGGAGGGTGCGCAGTACTGGGGGGGGTTGGCGTACGTGGAGGTTGGCAGTATGGGGGGCTGCAGTATGTGGAGGTGTTGGCAGTACGTGGATTTGGCGTACGGGGAGGTGTGGC
>NC_069453.1:35762662-35815283 GCF_026875155.1 Cherax quadricarinatus | reverse complement strand
GGGTGTATGAAAGTAACAGTGTTCCCACAACACGGGTGTTTGAAAAGGAACAGTGTTGCCAAAAAAAGGGGTTTTTGAATGTAACAGTGTTGCCACAACAGCGGGGTTTTTTAAAAAGAAACAGGTTTGCCACAACAACACAAGCAAGACTCACCCCAGTTTTTACATTTTGTTTTTCCCAAGTTTTACCAAACTGAAAAAATTTTCTTTTTTTTTTTTTTTTTGGGATTGGTTTCCCCAATGTTCCCAAGGCCCCAAAACACAGTTTTTGCCACTTTACCCAACACAATTTCCCCAAACTCACCAAACACATGTTGCCACATTTGCCCAAACAAAATTTTCCCACACCCTCAGCAGTTTTACCACCTCCCCCAAACCCACAGTGTTTCCCACACTCACCCAAACAGGTTGCCACCTACCCAACACAGTTTGCCCCCACCCCAAACAGTGTTGCCACACTAAAACCCAACACAGTGTTGCCAACTCCCCAACACAGTTTTGCCACACCACCCCAGCACAGTGTTCCCCACCTCCCACACAGTGTTCCCACACTCACCCAAACAGTTTTTTCCACACCACCCCAACACAGTTTGCCAAAACCACCCAGCACGGGTTGCCACACTAAACCCAACACATGTTGCCACACTCACCCAAAGTGTTCCAACCTAAACCCAGACGTTTGCCCACCCCCCAGCACAGTGTTGCCAACTCACCCAACACAGTGTTGCCACACCCCCCCCAAACACATTTTTTGCCACATAAACCCCAGCACGTGTTCCCCACCTAAACCCCAACACGTTTTGCCACACTCACCAGCACAGTGTTGCCACATCCCCCAGCACAGTTTTTCCACATCACCCAGCACGTGTTCCCACTCACCCAGCACAGTTTGCCACACTCACCACACAGTTTCCCACACCCCCAGCACATGTTGCCACACTCACCCAACAGTGTTCCCACACTCACCTAACACAGTGTTGCCACACTCACCCAGCACAGTGTTTCCACACTCACCCAGCACAGTGTTGACACCTCACCCACACAGTGTTCCCACACTACCCAGACATGTTCCCCACACTCACCCAACACAGTGTTGCCACACTCACCCAACACAGTGTTGCCACACTCACCCAGCACAGTGTTGCCACACTCACCCAGCACAGTGTTGCCACACTCACCCACACGTGTTGCCCCTACCCCCATCCAGTTTTTCCACACTCACCCATCACAGTGTTGCCAACTCACCCATCACAGTGTGCCACACTCACCCTCCGTTTCCCACAATCACCCTCACGTTTTCCCAAAACACTCACCCATCACAGTGTTGCCACACTCACCCTCACGTGTTGCCACACCACCCATCACATGTTGCCCAATACCCCATCACAGTGTTCCACATCCCCACACAGTGTTCCCCACACCACCCAACAGTGTTGCCCACTCACCCATCACAGTGTTCCCACACTCACCCACACAGTTTTGCCACACTCCCCAAAATACAGTGTTGAAAATAGAGGAATTTTTATTTTTATGCAGTGTTACCAGAGCGGGGGGGGTGACCCCAGGTAAATACGCAGTGGTCTTTTGACCCCCGGGCCCCACAAAGATGGTTTCTCAGAGCCAAACTTGGTCCCCAGGATTAAATATGGTCCTTCAGGGCCATAAAAATGGTCCCCGGGCCCACAAATATTGGTCCCCAGGGCCACTAAATATGGCCCTCAGGGCCACTAACTATAGTCCTTCAGAGCAACTATGGTCCCTCAGGGCAACTATAGTCCCTCAGGTCACTATGGTTCCTCAAGCCACTGTGGTCCCCTCAGGGACAGGACCTAATAGCGTGAGTGATCACGATAGATAAAGTACTTACGATAGATATAAACAAAATCACGAAGACTAATAACTAATTTACCCTCTCCCCCTCTCTCTCTCTTCCCCTACCTCTCCTCCCCTCTATCTCTCTTTTCCTCTCTCTCTCTCCTCTCTTCCTCTCTCTCTCTCTCTCTCCTCTCTCTCTCTCTTTTTTTTTTTTTAACACAGGGTTTGACGAGGTTAAAGATTCCTAACTTTATTGACAGCTATTTACAGGTTAAGGATTCCTAACTTTATTGACAAGTTTTTTTACAGGTTAAGGATTCCTAACTTTATTGACAAGTTATTTACAGGTTAAGGTTTCCCTAACTTTATTGACAAGTTATTTACAGGTTAAAGGGAAATTCCTAACTTTATTGACAAGTTATTTACAGGTTAAGGATTCCTAACTTTATTGACAAGTTATTTACAGGTTAAGGATTCCTAACTTTATTGGACAAAGCTTTAACAGGTTAAGGATTCCTAACTTTATTGGCAAGTTAAGAGCTGTTACCTCATCAGCTCATTTGAAAGCATTTTTATTGTTATGAGACATACAAGTAGGGAACAGGATGAATTTGGGAGCCATCTGTGGGCCAGCTGGGGGCCCAAATCTGTGGGCCAGCATTTTCATTTGATCAACTGACTTTATCTCGTTGACATATTATGCTGTACGAATGTTTCCATACTCGAGTCATCCTGGGTATGTATGATCTCAGATGGAGTGATGTTCTGGAGAAGGGTACGCCCAGAGTGAAGTTGCTGCTGGGTGCCCGTTCTTGTGGCATAAAAGCTTGTTTCACGCTGTCCTCGAAGTGGATCTAAGTGTGGTATTTTGACAATATTGTCTTGTACATAACAGTAAGGCCACCCACATCCCTCCTATGTTGAAGGCTCTGTGAAATGACAGATCTATCCAGATGGGTCCAGGCGAGAGATGAGAGACGTCTTGCTCTGTTCTCTACTCTGTCAAGCAGTCGCAGATGAGAGGGGGGGCAGGCCCAAAACCCAAGAAAGTGGAGCATATCAAGGTGTGGGGCGACTTGTGCCTCGTACAGGATCTTTTCAACCCCTACTGTCAAGCAGATGCGAGATACGGCGAAGTGCTGTAAGTTCCTGGCTGCCTTGTTTGCAAGATTTACAACATGGTCTTCATGGTTAGTTTGGAGTAAAATTTCACCCCAGGATATCAACTTCTTCTCCAGGTGCCAACATCCTCCATTCATCCTTTAACACTGCACCAGCTTTACCATCTTGGTGCCTAGAGACGATCATCATTTGCGTTTTAATCAAATGCAAAGGGTTACTTGCCATCTATTTCCCCAAGCGTTTATAGTTCTTAGCTGGTGATTGATGTAGCTTAGAGCAGCGGGCATTTTTTTCTCTTGTAAAGTAAAAGGACACAAGTGCAACTAATGTGACATTTTATTTTTGGCAACTTTTTCGCTCTCCAGGAAATTTTTATCAAGCCATTACAAACAATACATGGACACAGAGGGTATATAAAGGCTCAGAGTGAGGTGCAATATAGTGAGGTACCATTTCGATGTTCACTAGTGGTAGTAGTAGTTAGTAGTAGTAGTATAGTATTTAGTAGTATTTGTAGTATAGTAGTATAGTAGTAGTAGTAGTGATAGTGACAAAAGTAATACAATATGGTAGAGCAATTAATTCGTACATGAGTAAAAGGATATAAAAGCTATTACTTGGGTAACATAAAAATGGTTGGACAAATATAGAGTGGAATGAGGCAGCTTGTTTCAGTGTTCACTCTCTGTAATGTGCTTTGTGTAGTATAACAGGAGAGACTATGTGATGGCAGGGTTTACTGTTTTCAGGAGGATTCTTGCTAAAAACTTCGGAGATGTTGAAGCTGGCCGTTGTTTTGTTTAATTGTATAAGAACAGCGATCAGTGCTGATTCGAGGCACTTGCGTCTGGGGAATTAGTTCTTTGATCACAAATTGGGCGTCTCTGAATTTCATGAGATAAATTGGTGGAATTTCGGTGTTGTACACAGCGTTGTTCAAGTTATCGTTCCTACATGCGTAAATGTGTTCATTGAGGCGGGTGTCGAGGTTTCTGGCTGTTTCACCTACGTAAATCTTGTCACAGCCCCCACAGGGTATAGTGTAAACTCCTGCATTGACTGGTTCGTGGTGTTTGGGTTTTGTCCTGGTTATATCCTTTATTGAAGGCTAGAAGCGATGGCGACTCTGGTGTTAGCTTGGAAAGTATTTGAGATTCAGTGCAACCTGCGTTGGGAAAAATTTATAACTTTTTTGGGGAAAGTGGTTTTGGGTGCGAGGAGAATTTATGATCTGAAGAGCTCTTTTCTTGCAGTCTTTGATTGTAATGGTTTGATAAAGCCCTGGAGAGCGAAACGTTGCCACAATAAAATGCACATTAGTTGCACCTTGTGTCCTTTTACTTTACTAAAATTGTCGGTTAATTCTACCAACTTTATTACATTTCCTCTCTATGGATAAGTGAATGTCAGTGTACAGTCCCTCTGCAAATGCATGTTTATTCTGGATGAGATGAAGAAGGTCGTTGAAGTAGACATTTCCCTAACAGAGGACCCAGCACGCTTCCTTGTGGAACACTTGCCCCAATAGGATGTCTTGCGATTCCGTTCCATTGAGAACTACACTTAGAGAT
Organism: Cherax quadricarinatus; assembly: GCF_026875155.1. NCBI lineage: Eukaryota > Metazoa > Arthropoda > Malacostraca > Decapoda > Parastacidae > Cherax > Cherax quadricarinatus. The sequence continues at coordinate 35,810,775 of NC_069453.1, read as the reverse complement.
CACCATGAGGTAGTCACTGCTCCTCTTTTCTCTTCTCTCTCCTCTCTCTCTCTCTTCCTCTTCATAACTCTCATTGGCTTTACGTCAAAAATTATGCGGAGAATAATAATATTGAACCAGGGAGAGAGGAGAGAGAGCAGAAAATATTAAAAATATATATTATAATATATATTTAAAAATATATATATATATTTTTTATATATATTATATAAAAATATATATTTTATATATATATATTTTATATATATATATATATATATATATAAAATATGTTTATGAAGGAAGTAATGTAAGACACACGGACACGTGTGTAGTCACAGCAACAGGTGTACATGTCACATGTGCAAGTGTGACTGCTGTCTGGGTGGAGGGAGTGTGGAGGTGTTGTAGTAGCCTGGCTACAACAACATCAGTCAGTACTTGCCCACTACAACATCAGTCAGTACTTGCCCACTACAACATCAGTCAGTACTTGCCCACTACAACATCAGTCAGTACTTGCCCACTACAACATCAGTCAGTACTTGCCCACTACAACATTACTCAGTACTTGCCCACTACAACATCAGTCAGTACTTGCCCACTACAACATCAGTCAGTACTTGCCCACTACAACATCAGTCAGTACTTGCCCACTACAACATTACCAGTCAGTACTTGCCCACTACAACATTACTCAGTACTTGCCCACTACAACATTACTCAGTACTTGCCCACTACAACATCAGTCAGTACTTGCCCACTACAACATTACTCAGTACTTGCCCACTACAACACAGTCATACTTGCCCCTACAACATCATCAGTACTTGCCCACTACAAATCAGTCAGTCTTGCCCAATACAACATCCCGTCAGTAATTTCCCACTAAACATCAGTCTACTTTCCCCCTAAAAATCATCAGTACTTCCCACTACAACATTCCCCTTTTAAACAAAAAAAATTTTTTCCCCCAAAAAAAAAAGGGGGGGGCCCCCCCCCCCCCCCCCAAAAATTTTTCCCCCCCTTTTCCCCCCCCCCAAAACCCCCCCCCTTTTTTTCCCCCCCCCAACAAAAAAAAACCCCCCTTTCCCCCCCCTTTTCCCCCAAAAAAAAAACCCCCCCCCCCCCCCCAAAAACCCCCCCCAAAAAAAAACCCCCCCCCAAAACCAAAAAAAGGGAAAAAAAATTTATTTTCCCCCAAAAACCTTTTTTTCCCCCCCCAAAAAACCCCCCCCCAAAAAAACCCCCCCCAAAAAACCCCCAAAAAACCAACAAAGTTTCCCCCAAAAAATAAAAAAAAAAAAAATTTTTCTTAAAAAAAAAAAACCCCCCCCCAAAAAAAAGGCCCCCCTTTCCAAAACCCCCCCCAAAAAAAAACCCTTTAACTTTTTTTCCCCCATACCCCCAAAAAAACCCCAAGACCCCCCCAAAAAACCCCCAAAATTTTTTTCCCCCCCCCTTTTTTTTTAAAAAAAAAATTTTTTCCCCCCAAAACCAAACCCCATACCCCATTTTGGCCCAAAAAAAAATTTCCCCCCTTTCCCCTTTTAAAACCCCCCAAAAATTTTTCCCCCCCCCCCCCCCCCCGGGGGCCCCCCCCAAAAAAAATTTTTCCCCCAAAAAACCCCCCCCCATTTTCCCCCCCCCTTTCAGTTTTCCCCAAAAAAAAAACCCCCCCCCAAAAAAAAAAACCCCCCCCCCCCAAAAACCAAACCCCCCCCCAAAAAACCATTCCCCCCCAAAAAAAAACCCCCCCCCAAAAAACCCCCCCAAAAACCCCCCCCTTTAAAAAATTTTTCCCCACAACAAATTATTTCCCCAAAAAAAACAGTTCCCAAAAAACCCCCCCCAAAAAATAAACCCCCCCAAAAAAAATTTTTTTAAAACCCCCCACCCAAAAAAACCCCCCCCAAAAAAAATTTTTCCCCCCCCCAAAAAACCAACCCCCCCCTTTTTTTCCCCCCCCCAAAAAAACCCCCCCCCAAAAAAAAAACCCCCCCCCCAAAAAAAAAAAAAAACCCCCCCCCCCAAAACCCCTTTGGCCCCCCCCAAAAACCCCCCAAACTTCCCCAAAAAAAATTTTTTAAAAAAACCCCGCCCCCAAAAAACCATTATTTTTCCCCCCCCTTTCCCAATTTATTTTAAAAAAAAAAACCCCCCCCCCCCCCAAAAAAACCCCCCCCCCCTTTTGGGTTTCCCCCCAAATTAACCCCCCTTCCCATTTTTTTAAAAAAAAATTCATTTCCCCCCCCCCAAAAAAAGAAAAACCCCAAAAAAAACCCCCTTTTCCCCAAAAAAAAACCCCCCCCCCCAAAACCCCCCCAAAAAAACCCCCCAAAAAAAAAAAACCCCCCCCCCCCTTTTTTCCCCCCCCCAAAAATTAATTAAAACCCCAACAAAAATTTTCCCCCCCCCCCCCCCCTTTTCCCCTTTTCCCAAAAAAACCCCTTTTCCCCTCCCCCCTTTTTTCCCCCCCCCTTCCCCCCCCCCCTTTTTTCCCCCCCCAAAAAAATTTTTTCCCCCCCTTTTTTTTTTCCCCCCCCAAAATTTTTTTCCCCCCCCCTTTCCCCCCCCCCAAAAACCCCCCTTTTCCCCCCTTTTTTCCCCCCAAAAAAAAAAAACCCCCCCTTTTAACCCTCCCCCCAAAAAAAAAAATTCCCCCCCCTTTCAAAAATTTTCCCCCTTTTTTTCCCCCCCCCCCCCCCCAAAAAAAAACCCCCCCAAAAACCCTTTTTTTTTCCAAAAAAAAATCGGGAATTTCCCCCCCTACAACATAAAATTTTCCCAAAAATTCAGTAAAAAAAAAAAAAAAATTTTTTTCCCAAAAAAAAAAAAAAAACCCCTTTCCCCCAAAAAAACCCCAGTTTTAAAAAAAAAAATTCCCCCCCCCAAAAAAAACCCATTTAATTTTAAAAAAAACCCCCCCCCCCAAAATTCCCCCCCCCAAAACCCCAAATTTCCCCCCAAAACCCCCCCCCAAAAACTTAATTTCCCAAAAAAAAACCCCCCCCCTTTTTTTAAAAACCCCCCAAAACCCCAAAACTTCCCCAAAAAAAAAACCCCCCCAAAAAATTAGCCCCCCCCCCAAAAAAATTTTTAAATTTTAAAAAAAAAACCCCCCCCCCAAAAAACCAAAAAAACCCCCCCCAAAAAAAACCCCCCCCCCCAAAAATTTTTCCAAAAAAAATTCCAACTTTTCCCCCCAAAAATTTTTTTGGGCCCACAAAAAAATTTCCCCCCCCCCCCCTTTCAAAAACCCCCAAAAAACCCCCCCCCCCCCCAAAAAAAAACCCCCCCCAAAAAAATATCAGTCCCCCCCCCCCCCCCCAAAAAAAAAAAAAAAAAAAAATTTTTTCCCCTCAAAAAAAAAATTTTTTCCCCCAAAAAAACCCCTTTTTCCCCCACAAAAAAACCCCCCCCCCCAAAAAATTTTTTTTCCCCCCAAAAAAAAACCCCCAAAACAAAAACCCCCCCCCAAAAAAAAAATTTTTTTCCCCCCCCCTCCCTTTATTTTGGCCCCCCCCAAAACCCCATACCCCCAAAACCCCAATTTTTAAAAAAAAAAAAAAAACCCCCCCCCCAAAACCCCTCCCCCAAAAAAAATTTCCCCAAAAACCCCCAAAAATTCCCAAAAACCCCCCAAAAAACCAAATTTCCCCCAAAAACCCCCTTTTTAAAAAAAAAATTTTTTCCCCCCCATTTTCCCCCCCTTACCCCCCAAACTTCCCTCCCCAAAAAACCCCCCAAAACCCCCAAAAACCCCAAAACCCCAACCCCCCCAAAAAAAAAACCCCCCAAAACTTAAAAACCCCCCAAAAACCCCCCCCAAAAAATTTCCCCCCCCCAAAAAATTCCTTTTTGGCCCCCCAACCCCCCCCCCTTTTTCCCCCAAAACCCCCCCCCCAAAAACCCCCCGGCCCCTTAAACTTCCCCAAAATTCCCCAAAACCCCCTTTAAAAATTCCCCCCCCCAAAAACCCCCTTTAAAAAAAAAAATTTTCCCCCCAAAAAAGCCCTTTGCCCACACAAAAAACCCCCTTTTCCCAACTACAAAAAAAATTTTGCCCCCCCCCCCCCAAAAATTCGGGTTCCCCCCCCCCCCCTTTCCCAAAACCCTTTTGCCCCCCCCCATTTTCCCCCCCAAAAAACCCCAGAAACCCCCCCCAAAAAAAAAAAAAAAAAAAAACCCCCCCAAAAAAATTCCCCCTTTAAAAAAACCCCCCCCCCCCCCAACAAAAAAAAACCCCCCCCAAAAAAAAATTATTTTTCCCCCCCCCTTAAAACCCCCCCCAAAAATTATTTTCCCCCAAAAAAAAAATTTTTCCCACAAAAAAAAAACCCCCCCCAAAAAAAAAAAATTTTTTCCCCAACAACAAAACCCAAACCCCCCAAAAAAATTTTTTCCCCCCCCAACAAAAAAACCCCCCCCCCCCCCCTTTTTTTTGCCCCCCCCAAAAAAAAACCCCATACCCCCCAAAAAATTTTTTTCCCCAAAAAAATTTTTTCCCCCCCCAAAAAAAAATTTTTTAAAACCCCCAAAAAAAATTCCCCCCCCCCTTTTTCCCATACCCCCAAAACCCCATACCCCAAAAAAATTTCCCAAAAAACCCCCACTAAACTTCCCATACCCCCAAAAAACCCCTTTTTCCCCCCAAACCCCCCAAAAACTTCCCCCAAAACCCCCCAACTTCCCCCCCCCAAAAAACCCCAACCCCAAAAAACCCCCCCCCAAAATTTCCCCCAAACCCCCAAAAAAAAAAAAACCCCCCCCCCCCCCAAAAAAAAAACCCCATCCCCCCCAAAAAAAACCTTTTCCCCCCCCCCAAAAAAAACCCCCCCTTTTAAAAAAAAATTTTAAACCCCCTTAAAAAATTTCCCCCAAAAAAAAAACCCCCCCCCCCCAAAACCCCCCCCCCAAATTTTTTGGTAAAAACCCCAAAAGCCCCCCCCCCCCCCCAAAAAAACCCCCAAACCCCCCCGTACCCCCCCCCTTTTTTCCCCCCCGCAAACCCCCCTTTTTCCCCAAAAATTTTTGCCCCCCCCCCCAAAAACCCCCCCCCCAAAAAAATTTTTCCCCCCCCCCCCCCCCCCTTTAAACCCCCCCCAAAAAAAAAAAAATTTTTTTTTTTTTCCCCCCCCCAAAAAAACCCCCCCCCTTCCCAAAAACCCCCCAAACCAAATTCCCCCCAAAAAACTTTTCCAACCCCCCCCCCCAAAAAAAACCCCCCTTTTTTCCCCCAAAAAAATTTTTTTTTCCCAAAAAAAAATTTAATTTCCCCCAAAAAAAATTTTTCCCCCAAACAATTTTTTAATTCCCGCCCACTAAAAAAAAACCCCCCCCCCCCAAAAAAAAAGTCCCCCCCCCAAAAAAAAATTTTTTTAAAAACCCCTTTAAAAACCCCCAAACCCCCAAAATTCCCCAAAAAAAAAAAAACCCCCCCCCCAAATTTTTCCCCCCAAAACCCCCCCCAAACCTTTTTTTTTTCCCCCCCCAAAATTTTTTCCCAAAATTTTCCCCCCCCTTTTTTTTTTTTTTAAAAAATTTTTGGGGGGGGTTTTTAAAAAAAAAACCCCCTCCCCCCCCCGGCCCCCCCAAAACCTTTCCCCCAAAAAAAAAACCCCCCCCCCAAAAAACAAAACCCCCCAAAAAAAACCCCCCCCCCTTAAAAAATTTTTTCCCCCCCCAAACCAAAAAAAAAACCCCTTTTTTTTCCCCCCCCTTTTCCCCCCCCCCCTTTAAAAAATCCCCCCCCAAAAAAAAAATTTCCCATCCCCCAAAACCAAATTTTCCCCAAAACCCCCCCCAAAATTTTTTTCCCCCCATTCCCTTTTTCCCCCCCCAAAATTACCCCAAAACCCCCAAAACCCCCCAAAACCCCTTTTCCCCCTTCCCCCAAAAAAAAAAAAAAACCCCCCCCCCCCCAAAAAAATTTCCCCCCAAAAAACCCCAAAACCCCCCAAATTTCCCCCCCAAAAAAACCCCCAAAAAAAAACCCCAAAACTTCCCCCAAACCCCCCCCCTTTTCTTCCCCCAAAAAAACCCCCCCCCCCCCAAAAAAAAACCCCCCCAAAAAATTTTTTTTTCCCCCCCTTTTCAAAACCCCCAAAAAAAATTTTGCCCACTAAAAAACCAGTCAGTACTTGCCCACAAAAAACCCTTTTTTCCCCCCACAAAAAAAAAACCCCCCAAAACCTTTACCCCCCCCCAAAAAAATTTTTTTCCCCACTAAAAACATCAGCCCAGTATTTTCCCCACAACCAAGTTTCCCCCCCCCCCCCCCCCCAAAAAAAAAAAAAAAAAACCCCCCCCCCTTCCATTATTTCCCCCCCCAAAAAATTCCCTTTTTTTCCCAACAAACCCCCCCCAAAAAAATTTTCCCCCAAAACCCCCTTTTTTCCCCAACAACCCGGGTTTTCCCCAAAAAAAAATTTTTTAAAAAAACCCCTTTTTTCCCCCAAAAAAACCCCCCCCATTTCAAAAAACCCCCCCCAAAAAAAAATTCCCCCCCCCCAAAAATTTTAACTTTTTTTCCATTATTTCCCCCCTTAAAAAGGCCCCCCCCAAAAAGCCCCCCCCAAAAAAACCCCCCCCCCAAAAACTTTTTTTAAAAACCCCCCCAAAAAATTTAAAAAACCCCCCAAAACTTTTTAAACCCCTTTTCCCCAACCCCTTTTAAAAAACCCCCAAAAACCCCCCCCCCCCCTTTCCCCTACCCCCCAAAATTAAACCCCCCCAAAAAATTTTCCCAAACCCCCCAAAAGGGCCCCCCCCAAAAAACCCCCCAAACCCCCCCCAAAATTTAAAAGCCCCCCCAAACCCCCCCCCCTTTCCAAAATTCCCCCCCCCCTTTTTATTTCCCCCAAAAAACCCCCCAACAAAAAAACCCCCCCCCCCTTTCCATCCTTAAAACCCCCCAAAAAATTTTTAACCCCCCCCCCTTTTTTTCCCCCCCCCCAAAAAAACCCCCCCAAAAACCAAAATTTTCCCCAAAAATTCCCCCCCCCAAAAAAAAACAAAACCCCCCTTTAAAAACCCCAAAAAACCCCCAAAAGCCCCCCAAAAAAATTTTTTTTCCCCCCCCTTTTTAAAACCCCCCCCCCCCTTTTCCCCAAAAAAAATTTTCCCCCCAAATTTTAATTTCCCCCCTTTTCCCATCCCCCCAAAAAAAAAACCCCCAAAAATTTCCCCCAAAATTTCCCCAAAATTGGCCCCCCCCGGTTTTTTTTCCCCCCCCCCCCCAAAAAAAGGGAAACCCCCCCCCCAAAAAAAAAAAAAAACCCCCCCCCCAAAACCCCCCCCCAAAAACCCCCCCTTTTTAAAAAAACCCCCAAACCCCTTTTTTCCCAACAAAACCCCAACCCCCTTCCTTTTTTCCCCCCCCCGGCCCCCACAACAAAACCCCCCCACCCCCCCCCCCAAAAAAAAAAAAAAAATTTTTGGCCCACTAAAAAAACCCCCCCCCCAAAAAAAACTCGGGTTTTCCCCACAAAACACCCCCCAAAAAAAAAAAAAATTTTTTCCCCCCCCCCTTTCCCCAAAAAAAAATTTCCCCCAAAAAAAGGCCCCCCCCAAAAAAAAAAAAAAAAACCCCCCTTTTCCCCCAAAAAAACCCCCCCCCCAAACAAAAATCCCCCACCCCAAAATTCCCCCCAAAACCCAAACCCCCTTTCCCCCCAAAAAACCCCCCCCAAAAAAAACCCCCCAACCCCCTTAAACCCCCCCCCTTTTAAAAAAAATTTTTTCCCCCCAACCAAAAATTTTAATTTTCCCCCAAAAACCCCCCCCCAAAGCCCCCCCCCCCACTAAAATTTTTAAAAAAAAAAAACCCCCCTTACCCCCCCAAAACTTAAAAACCCCCCCCAAAAAACCCCCCCCCAAAAAACCCCCCCAAAAAAAAAATTTTAATTTCCCCCCAAAATTAAACCCCATTTATTTTTCCCCCCCCCTTCCCCGCCCCCCCCAAAACAAAGCCCCCCCCAAAAATTTTTCCCCCAAAAATTTTTCCCCCCAAAAAAAAATTTTTAAAAACCCCCTTTTAACCCCCTTACAAAGCCCCCCCCCAAAAATTTAAAACCCCCCAAAAATTCCCATACCCCAAAAAACCCTTAAAAAAACCCCCAAAAAACCCCCCAAATTTCCCCCCCTTCCCCTTTTTTTCCCCCAAAAAAAAAACCCCCCCCTTTCCCAAAAACCCCCCCAAAAAACCCCCCCCCAAAAGGCCCCCCAAAAAATTTTCCCCCAAAAAACCTTTTCCCCCCCTTTTTTTCCCCCCCAAAAACCCCCCCCCCCAAAAAAAATTTCCCCCCCCCAAAAAAAAAAATTTTGGGACCCCCCCCCAAAAACCCCCTTTTAAAAAAAATTTTCCCCCCAACCCCAAAAAATTTTTTCCCCCCCCCCAAAAAAAACCCCCCCCCCCCAAATTTTCCCCCTTTCCCCCCCAAAAATTTTTCCCCCCCCCCCCCCCAAAAAAAATCCCCCCCCCCCAAAAAAATTTCCCGTCCCCAAAAAAAACCCCAAAAAAAACCCCAAAAAAAAAAGGCCCCCAAAAACCCCCCCCCCCCCCTTTTTCATTTACCCCCCAAAACAAAACCCCAATCCCCCAAAAATCATTTTCCCCCAAAAAAAACCCCCCAAAACAAATTTTTTTTAAACCAAAATTTATCCCCCCCAAAAAAAAACCCCCCAAAAACCCCCCCCCTTTTTTCCCCCAAAAAACCCCCCCCTTTTTTTCCCCCAAAATTTTTTTTTTTTTAAAAAAAAAAAATTTTTTTTTTATTTTTTTTTAAAAAATTTTTTTTCCCCCCGGGTTTTTTTCCCCCCCCCCCCAAAAAAAAAACCCCCCCAAAAACCCCCCCCCCAAAAAAAAAACCCCCCCCCCTTTTTTTTTTAAAAAAAAAATTTTTTAAAAATCCCCCCCCAAAAAAAATTTTTTAAAAAACCCCCCCCAAAAAACATTTTAAAAATTTTTGAAATTTTTTTTTTTTTTCCCCCCCTTTTTTTAAAAAAAAACCCTTTTTTTTTTGGGGTTTTAAAAAACCCCCCCCAAAAAAAAAAAAAAACCCCCCCTTTTTAAATTTTAAAACCCCCCCTTTAAAAGGTTTTTCCCCCCCAAAAAAGGGAAAAAAACCCCCCCAAAAACAATTTTTTCCCCCCTTTTCCAATTAATTTTTCCCCAATTTTTAAAAAAAAACCCTTTTTTTTTTGGGGGCCCCCCCTTTTTTATTTTTTTAAAAAAAAAGGGAAAAAATAAAAAACCCCCCCAAAAAAAATTTTAAAAAAATTTTTCCCCCAAAAATAATTTTTTCCCCCCCAAAAAAATTTTTTTCCCCCCCCTTTTTTTAAAAAAAAGGGACTCCCCCCTTTTTTTTTAAAACCCAGTAAAAAAAAATTTTTTTTTTTTCCCCCAATCAAACCTTTAAAACCCTACCCAAAAAAGGGGGGTTTTTTTTCCCCCAAAAAAAAAACCCCCCCAAAAAACCCCCCAAAAAAAAAAACTTTTTAAAATTTCCCAAAAACCCCCCCCTTTTTAAATTTTCCCCAAAAAAAAAAAAAAAAAAAAAACCCCAAAATTCCCTTTTTTCCCCAAAAACCTTTTTAAGGGGGGAAAAAAAAAAACCAAAAATTTCCCCCTTTTTTTTTTTAAAAAAATTTTTTTTGCCATTTTAAAAAAAATTTTTCCCTTTTTTTAAAAAAATTTTTGGGGTTTCTCCGGGGGGGAAAAAAAAAATTTTTTTTTTGGGGAAAAAACCCAAAAAAAGGGGAAAATTTCCCCAAAAAATTTTTTCCCCCCTTTTTTTAAAAAATTTTTTGAAAAATTTTAAACCTTTTTTTTAAATTTTTCCCAAAAAAATTTTGCCCCAAAAAAAAAAATTTTTTTTTTTTTTTTAAAAAAAAAAAATTTTTGGCCCAAAAAATTTTTTTTTAAAAATTTTTTTGGGGGGTTTTTTTTTTTTTTTTTTAAAAAAGGGTTTTTTAAAAAATTTTTTTAAAAAAAAAAAATTTTTTTTTTTTTTAAATTTTTTTCCAAAAAAAAAAAAAAATTTTTTAAATTTTTTACCCCCTTTTCAAATTTTTAAAAAAACCCCTTTTTAAAAATTTTTTTTTTTTTTTGGGGTTTAAAAATTTTTTAAAAAAAAAAACCCCCGGGAAAAAAATTTTTAAAAAACCCCCAAATTTTTTCCCTTTTTTTAAAATTTTAAAATTTTTTTTAAAATTTTTTAAAAAAGGTTTTTTTTTTAAAAATTTAAAAAAAAACCCTTTTAAAAATTTTTTAAAAAGGGGAAAAAAAAAAAAAAAAAGGGGGGGAAAAAAAAAAAGGGGAAAAGGGGGGGGGGGGGAAAAAAAAAAGGGGGGAAAAAAGGGGGGAAAAAAAAGGGGGGGAAAAAAAGGGGAAAAGGGGAAAAAAAAAAAAAAAAAAAAAGGGGGGGAAAAAAAGGGGAAAAAAAAAAAGGGGGGGGGGGGAAAAAAAAAAGGGGGGAAAAAAAAAAGGGGGGGGAAAAGGGGGAAAAAAAGGGGGGGAAAAAAAAAAAAGGGGGGGGGGGAAAAAAAAAAAAGGGGGGGAAAAAAAAAAAAGGGGGGGGGTTTTTTTTTTTTTTGGGGGGGAAAAAAAAAAAAAAAAAAAAAAATTTTTTTTTTTGGGGGAAAAAAAAAAGGGGGGTTTTTTCCTTTTTTTTTTTTAAAAAAAAATTTTTTTTTGGGGGGTTTTTCCCTTTTTTAAAAACCCCCCAAAAAAAAAATTTTTTTTCCCCCCCTTTTTTTTTTTAAAAAAAATTTTTTTTTAAAAAACCCTTTTAAAAAAATTTTTTTTTTTTCCCCCCCGCCCCCCCAAAAAAAAAAACCCCGGAACCCCCCTTTTTAAAAAAATTTTTTTCCCCCCCCAAACCTTTTTTCCCCCCCAAAAAAACCCCCCCCCAAAAACCCCCCAAAAAAAACCCCCCCCTTTGGCCCAAAAAAAGGGGGAAGGGGGGAAAAAAAATTTTTAAAAATCAAAAAAAAAAAAAGGGGGGAAAAAAAAAAAAAAAAAAGGGGGGGGGGGAAAAAATTTTTAAAAAAAAAAAAAAAAAAAACTTTTTTCCCCTTTTCCCCCCCTTTTCCCCCCCCCTTTTTTCTTTTTCCCCGGGCCCCCCTTTTTCCCCCTTTTCCCCCCTTTCCTTTTTCCCTTTCCCCCCCCTTTTTTCTGGCCCCCCTTTTTTTTCCCTTCCCCCCCCCCCCTTTTTTTCCCCCCCCCCCTTTTTTTTTTCCCCCCCCCCCCCCCTTTTTTTTTTTTTTTTCCCCCCCCCCCTTTTCCTTTTTTTTTTTTTTTTTTTTTTTTTCCCCCCTTTTTTTCCCCCCCCTCCCTTTTTTTTTTTTTTTCCCCCCCCCGGCCCACAAAACATCAGCAGTAACTTGCCCACTAAAAACTTTAATCATTACTTGCCCACAACAACACATCGAATTCCCCCACACCTTTACCCCATACTTGCCCACAAACAACATCAGCCCATTTAACTTCCCACTAAAAACTTTAACCAGTATTTTGCCCATACAACATTACCAGTACTTGCCCACAAAACACATAAAGTATTTGCCCACTAAAAAACTTTACATTACTTGCCCACTACAAACATCCTCAGTATTTTCCCCCCCACAACATCATCATTTACTTCCCCAACTACAACATCAGTCAGTACTTCCCCCACTACAACACGGGTCAGTATTTTCCCCCTTTAACAACAAACCATACGCCCACTACAACTTTACTCGGTACTTGCCCACTACAACTTTATCATTATTTGCCCACTACAACTTACCAGAAACTTGCCCACTACAAAAATCAGTCATTACTTCCCCCCTTTACAACTTTATTCTACTTGCCCATTTACAACATCATCAGTACTTGCCCATTTCAACATAAAGTCAGTATTTGGGCCCACTACAACATTAGTACTTCCCCCACTAAAACTTTACTCATTTCTTCCCACTACAACACAGTCATTACTTCCCCACTACAACATAATCAGTACTTCCCACTACAACTTTATCAGTACGCCCACTAAAAACATAAATCAGTCCCTTTCCCACAACAACATCAGTCCCCCCCAAAAAACTTGCCCAACCCAACAAAAAAACCCCACTAAAAAAGGTACTTGCCCCCCTACCAACATCATTTCAGTATTTCCCCACAAACAAAAATTAACTCGGGAACTTGCCCCTAAAAAACATCACCCCAGTACTTGCCCATTTACAACAATCATATTTTCCCACTAAAACCCCTTTACAGTACTTGCCCACTACAACAAATCAAAATTTCCCCAAAAAAACAACATAATCAGTACTTGCCCACTACAACATACCCCATACTTGCCCACTACAAAAATAAAGTCATTTATTTTGCCCAATACAAAAATACTCAGTACTTGCCCCCCTACAACATAAATCGAAACTTGCCCACTACAACATCAGTCAGTACTTGCCCACTACAACACACCCCTTTACTTGCCCACTAAAACATCACCCAGTACTTGCCCCATTACAACTTTACCCAGTCCCTTGCCCATTTACAACTTCACCCAGTACTTGCCCACAAAAAAATTTCCCCTCAGTACTTGCCCACTAAAAAACAAACATCAGTAACTTCCCCCACTAAAAAACCATCACTCAGTACTTCCCCAACAAACAACTCAGCCCAGTACTTTGCCCACTACAACTTACTCAGTACTTGCCCATTTAAAAACATAAATCAACTTCCCCACCCAACATTACTCAAGAAAATTTGCCCACTACAACATCATCAGAAATTTGGGCCCCACAAAAAACTTTTACCCCATATTTTCCCCACTAAAACATAAAACGTACTTCCCCACTACAAAAATCATTCAGTATTTTGCCCACTACAACACCCAACCCGTACTTGCCCACTACAACATCAGTCAGTACTTGCCCCTACAACAACTCGGGATTTTGCCCACTACAACATCAGTCAGTACTTGCCCACTACAACATTACTCATACTTGCCCCAACAACACAGTCAGTCCCTTGGGCCCAAACTACAACTTTAAACTCATACTTGCCCACTACAACACAGTCATACTTGCCCACTAAAACATCACTCAGTAATTCCCCAACTCAACACCCAGTCATTTTTTTTTCCCACAAAAAACCTTTACTCAGTACTTCCCCCTTTTCAAAAATCAGTCAGTACTTGCCCACTAAAACATTACCAGTATTTTGGCCCCCCTACAACATAAATCAGTACTTCCCACTACAAAAACCCACAGGTCTTCCCCACTACAAAAACAGTCGGGTATTTGCCCACTACAACATCATTCAGTATTTGCCCACACAACAACTCAGTACTGGCCCCACAACAACACCCAGTAAAAAAACCTTCCCCCACTAAAAACTTTCCCCTTTTACTTCCCCAAACTCCCAACAAGTCAGTACTTTTTGCCCACTACAACATAACTCAGTATTTTTGCCCCCCTACAACATCATCAGTACTTGCCCACTACAACTTTACTCATTACTTCCCCACACAACATAAAGCAAAATTTGGCCCACACAACAAACTCATTTCTTGCCCACTCAACATCATCAGTTTTTTGCCCCCAAAAACCTTTCAGTACTTGCCCAAACAACATAAATCAGTATTTGCCCACACAACTTTATCATACTTCCCCCACACAACATCACTCAGTACTTCCCCAACTAAAAAACTTCAGTCAGAAAACTTGCCCCCACTAAAACCCTCGTCAGTACCCCCAACAAAAACATAAACCCAGTACTTGCCCCAACAACATCACCAGAAACTTCCCCACTACAACCATAAAGTACTTGCCCCCCAAACAACATATCATTACTTCCCAAACTAAAACATCACCCAGTACTTCCCCAACAAAAAACTTTCCATCAGTTTTTTCCCCAACTACAACACCCAACAGTATTTGCCCACTAAAAACCCTCCCAGAAACTTTGCCCACAACAACATCATTTTCATATTTTGCCCACTCAACATTACTCATTATTTTGCCCACTAAAAACATCACCCCAAAATTGGGCCCACTACAACATAAATCAGTATTTGCCCCCAAAAAAAAAATCGGGAAATTTGGGCCCACTAAAATTTTTATCAGTACTTGCCCAACAACATCCTCAGAAACTTCCCCAACTACAAACATCACCCATTTAATTTTCCCAAACAAAACATCATCAGAAACTTGCCAACTAAAAACATCAGCCCATTACTCCCAAATAAAAACATCAACCCCAGTACTTCCCAACTACAAAAAACATCAGTACTTCCCCAACAACAAAAACACCATACTTGCCAACTACAACATCATTCTAATTTCCCCAACTAAAAACATCATCATTTCTTGCCCCCTACAAAAACAGCCCAGTACTGCCCACTACAAAAACCCTCAGTATTTGCCCACTACAACATCATTTCAGAACTTGCCCCCCTAAACAATACTCTTTCTTGCCCCCAACAACACCCAGTCATCCCTTGCCCAAAACTTTACCCCCATACTTGCCCACTACAACATCGGGTCATTTTTTTTGCCCACTACAACATTACTCAAAACTTGCCCACTACAAAAATCATCAGTATTTGGGCCCATTTACAACTTTATCATTTAACCCTTTCCCACAAACAACATCACCATTTATTTTGCCCACTACAACATCATAAAGTATTTGGGCCCCACTACAACATAAACCATATTTCCCCAACTACAAAAAATATCAGTACTTCCCCACTCCCAACATCATTCCAGTACTTCCCCAACTACAACATCATCAGAATTTTGCCCACAAAACCCCTCATCGTATTTTGCCCACTAAAATTTTTAGCATACTTGCCCACTACAACTTTACTCAGTACTTGCCCCTAAAACATCACCCATTACTTCCCACAACAAAAATACTCAGTATTTGCCCACTACAACACCCAAGTCGGGTACTTCCCACTACAACTTTCCTCAGTACTTCCCCACTACAACATAAAGTCAAATTTTGCCCACTACCCCTTTATCATTTTTTCCCAACTCCAACACAGTCAGTATTTCCCCCACAAACAACAACCCCAGAAACTTCCCCAAAAACAACACCCTTTCATTATTTGCCCACTAAAAACATCATCAGTACTTCCCAATACAACATCAGTCAGTACTTCCCCAACTACAACTTCACCGGGGACTTCCCCAACTACAACATCACCCCATTATTTTGCCCACCCCAACATCACTCAGAAATTTTGCCCACTCCCAACATCAGTCAGTACAACCCCCACTACAACATTACCCGTACTTGCCCACTACAACATCATCAGTACCCCCCCACTACAACATCAACAGTACTTGCCCACAAAAAACATCATCAAAATTCCCCAAACTCCCAACTTTTATCATTACTTGCCCATTTACAACATCCCCCCCAATAAAAACTCCTATTTTCCCCCTCCTGCTTTGAATTTCCTTCTTTTTACTTTCCCACTCCTCGTCTATTTCCAACAAAACTCACTCATATTTCCCAAAAACCTTACATTCTTTTCCCAAACTTAAACCTCACAAAACTTCCAACCCCCTCCTTTTCCCTAAAACTCTCATACTTCCCCTCCTCCCCTTCTTTTAACTTCCCCTTACAAAAATTATTCTTACTTCCCCTCCAACTTCTCTTATTTCCCATAAAACCCTTCATCTCTTCCCCTCAAAAATACTCTCCCTTCCCCTACCCTCTTTTCCCCCTTTTACAACTTCTCTCTTGCCCATTTCTTCCCTCTCTTCCCCACTACAACATCAGTCAACTTGCCCCTACAACACACTCAGACTTGCCCACTACAACATCAGTCAGTACTTGCCCACAACAACATAAACCAGTACTTGCCAACTAAAAACATCATCAAAATTTTCCCAAACTACAACATCAGTCTTTCTGCCAACAAAAATCGTCAGTACTTGCCCACTACAACATCCCATTACTTGCCCACTACAACATCAGCCCCATATTTTCCCCCACTAAAACCATTACCAGTATTTGCCCACTACAACATCAGCCCAGAAACTTGCCCACTCCCAAACATCAGTCAGAAACTTGCCCACTACAACACATCAGTATTTTCCCCCACTACAAAAACCACCCAGTATTTTTCCCAAACTAAAAACATCAGCCCATACTTCCCCCACTACAACATTACCAGTACTTGCCCACAACAACATCATCAGTACTTGCCCACAACAAACATTAAACTCAGAAACTTCCCACAACAACACCTCCATCTTCCCCCCAACTACAACATTACCAGTACTTGCCACTAAAAACATCAGTCAGAAACTTCCCACTCCCAACACCCACTCAGTACTTGCCCACACAACATCAGTCATATTTGCCCCACAAAATTTAATAAAGTACTTGCCCACTAAAACATTCCCCTTAAAGTACTTGCCCATTTAAAAAACATAAACTCAGTATTTGGGCCCCACAAAAAAACATCAGTAAATATTTTCCCCCACTACAAAAACACCCAGTACTTCCCCACTACAACATAAACTCAGTATTTTTCCCACTACAACTTTTAAAACCCCCATTTCCCTTGCCCACTACAAAAATCAGCAGTATTTTTGCCCACTAAAACCACTCAAAAATTCCCCCCTACAACATCCTCATTACTTGCCCCTACAAAAACAGTCAGAAACTTCCCCAAACTAAAAACATCACTCATACTTGCCCACAAACAACATCACTAAAGACTTGCCCACTACAACATAAATCAATTTTCCCCAACTAAACACAGTCAGAAACTTCCCCCACAACAAAAACACTCAGTACTTTGCCCACAAAAACTCATCAAAACTTCCCCAAAAAAACAACATCACTCAGTACTTCCCACTACAACATCACCAGTACTTCCCCACTAAAAACATCACTCAGAAACTTCCCACTACAACATCAGTCAGTACTTGCCCCCCCTACAAAAAAACTCATACTTCCCCCACTAAAAACATCACTCGTACTTTCCCAAAAAAACAAAAATCACTCAGTACTTGCCCCCAAACAACATCAGTCAGTATTTTCCCCAACTAAAAACATCAGTCAGACTTCCCCACTACAAAAATCATCAGTACTTGCCCACTACAACATACCCAACTTGCCCACTACAAAAACACTCAGTACTTCCCCCTACAAAAAATCAGCCAGTACTTCCCCCACTAAAACTTTAAAACCCAGTACTTCCCATTTCAACATCACCCAGTACTTGCCCACTACAAACATCACTCAAAATTGCCCACTACAACATCAGTCAGAAACTTCCCCACTACAACATCAGTCAGTATTTGCCCACTACAACATCACCAGTACTTTGCCCCCAACAACATCACTCAGTCTTGCCCACAACAACACCCTCATACTTCCCCCACTAAACATCACTCAGTACTTGCCCACTACAACTTCACCATTTACTTGCCCCCTAAAAACATCCCCTTCAGTACTTGCCCACTACAACATCAGTCAAAACTTCCCCCACTAAAAACATCAAAGTACTTGCCCACTACAACACACTCAGTACTTCCCCACAAACAACCCTAAAGTCATACTTGCCCACACAACATCACTCAGTACTTCCCCACTAAAACATCAGTCAGAAACTTCCCACTACAACATCAGTCATATTTTCCCCCACTAAAACATCAGCCATTCTTCCCACCAACATCAGTCGGGATTTGCCCACTACAAAAAAACTCATATTTTCCCCAAACTACAACATCAGTCAGTACTTCCCCCCACTAAAAAACCCCGTCAGTACTTGCCCCAAAAACATCACCCCTACTTCCCCAAACACAACATCAGTAAAGTCCCTTGCCCACAACAACATCTTTCAGTACAAAAGGCCCAAATACAAATTTTTTCTCGAAACTTGCCCACACAACTCAGTAAAGTACTTGCCCACTAAAACCCACAGTCTTTACTTGCCCACTACAACATCAGTCAGTACTTGCCCACTACAACATCAGTCAGTACTTGCCCACTACAACATCAGTCAGTACTTGCCCACTACAACATCAGTCAGTACTTGCCCCACTACAACATTTTTTTTTAAAGGGGTTTTAAAACCTTTGCCCACTACAACATTACTCAGTACTTGCCCACAAAACATCACCCAGTCCCTTTCCCATTTAAAAAACACCCAGTCAGTATTTGCCCACTACAACATAAACAGTATTTCCCCACTAAAAACATCAGTATCCCTTTCCCCCACTACAACATCAGTCAGTACTTGCCCACTAAAAACACCCAGTCGTACTTGCCCCTAAAAACATTACTCGACGGGCCCCTACAACACCCGGGTCAGTATTTTCCCCATTTAAAACATCAGCCAGTACTTTTCCCCCAAAAAACCTTAAAAAAAAACATCATCAGTATTTGCCCACTACAACACAGTCAGTACTTCCCCAAATACAAAAACAGTCAGTACAATTCCCCACTACAACATTACTCAGTACTTGCCCACAAACAACATCAGTAAAAGTACTTCCCACTACAACATCTTCAGACTTGCCCACTACAACATCAGCCCATACTTGCCCGTTTACAACACCCAGTCAGTACGGGCCCAAAAAAAAAACCCCCATCAGTCATACTTCCCCCCACACAAACATCAGTCAGTATTTGCCCCTACAAAAAATTACTCATATTTTCCCCACTAAAAACATTACTCATTTAACTTGCCCACTACAACATCATCAGTATTTGCCCACTACAACATCATCAGTACTTCCCATACAACACATTCAGTACTTGCCCACTAAAAACACAGTCAGAAATTTGCCCACTACAACATCAGCAGTATTTGCCCCTACAACATCGTCCAGTCCTTGCCCGCTACAAACATCATCGTACTTGCCCATAAAAACATCGCCCAGATTTTCCCACACAACCACCCATACTTGCCCAAAAACAACATTCCCCCATACTTGCCCACTAAACATTACTCAGTACTTGCCCACACAAATCACCCAGTACGGGCCCACAACAACACCCGTCATACTTCCCCCACTACAACTCATTTCAGTACTTTGCCCACTACAACATCAGTCAGTACTTGCCCCTACAACATCACTCAAAACTTGCCCCACTACAAAAACAGTCAATTTTGGCCCATTTACAACATTACTCAGAATTTCCCCAAACTACAACTTTAAATCATTTAACTTCCCACACAAAAACATTTAAATTACTTGCCCACAAACATCATTCAGAAACTTCCCACTAAAACCCATCATTCAGAATTTTCCCCACTACAACCCCGGGAATATTTTCCCCCCATACAACATCAGCAGTACTTCCCACTACAACATTACTCATACTTGCCCCTAAAAACATAAAGTCAGTACTTGCCCACTAAAACTTACCAAGTATTTGCCCCCCAATAACATTACCCCATTAATTTTTGCCCACTACAACATCCCCTCAGTACTTGCCCATCCAAAAATTCAGCCCCATTACTTGCCCACTACAACATCAGTCAGTACTTGCCCACTACAACTCGCAGTACTTGCCCACAAAACATAAATCATACTTGCCCACTACAACATTACTCAGTACTTTGCCCACCCAACATTACTCAGTACTTGCCCACTACAAAAATTACTCATTCCTTCCCACAACAACATCAATCAGAAACTTGCCCACTACAACATCAGTCAGTACTTGCCCACAAAACATCAGTCTTTTACTTGCCCACAACAACATCACCCAGACTTGCCCCCTAAAAAACATAAATTTCAGAAAACTTCCCCACTACAAAAATTACTCATTACTTGCCCCCCAACAACACCCAAGTCAGTACTTCCCCCTACAAAAAAAAATCATACTTGCCCACTACAACAAAACTCAGTACTTGCCCACACAACATCACTCTTTATTTGCCCACTACAACATCACCCAGAAACTTGCCCACTACAACATCAGCCCAGTACTTGCCCCCCAAAACCCTAAACAGTACTTGCCCATACAAAAACATTCAGAAATTTGCCCACTAAAAACATCAGCCCATCCCTTCCCCACAAAAAACATCAGTCAGAAATTTTGCCCACTAAAACCTTTTAACTCATACTTGCCCACAAACAACACCCAGTCAGTACTTCCCCACTACAACATCAGTCAAAACTTGCCCACTACAACATCAGCAGTACTTCCCCCCATTTAAAAACATCAGCATAACTTGCCCACTACAACACCCGTCGTATTTGCCCACTAAAACATCAGTCGTACTTCCCCACTACAAAAATAATCAAAATTTTGCCCCAAACAACTTCATTTCATACTTGCCCATACAACATTACTCAGTATTTGGGCCCACTACAACAATACTCATTTACTCCCCCACTACAAAAACAGTCAGAATTTCCCACTACAACATCACCCAGTACTTGCCCCTACAAAAATTCCCCTTACTTCCCAAATACAACATTACCCCCGGAAATTTTGCCCACACAACATCAGTCAGAAACTTGCCCACTACAACATCATCAGAAATTTGGCCCCCCAAACAACTTTTACCAGAACGGGCCCACCAAACAATTACTCAGTACTTCCCCCACTACAACATCATCATTACTTGCCCACTACAAAAATCATCAGTACTTGCCCCCCCTACAACTTTCTCGGGAAATTTGCCCACTAAAACAAACTCATATTTTTCCCCAAATTTACAAAAAACAGTCATACTTGCCCACACAAACATCGGCCCGTATTTCCCCAAAATACAACTTCAGCAGTACTTCCCCAAAACTACAACATCATTTCCAGTACTTGCCCACAAAAACCTCTTTCAGAAACTTCCCATACAACACCCATCAGTATTTGGGCCCATTTACAACTTTCCCTCAGTATTTGCCCCAAACAACTTTAAAACTCATACTTCCCCCACTAAAACATTACCCATTACTTGCCCACACAACATCACTCAGTACTTGCCCACTACAACATCAGTCGGGTATTTTGCCCATTTACAACATCAGTCAGAAACTTGCCCACTACAACATCATTCAGTACTTGCCCACTACAACATCAGTCAGTATTTTCCCCCACTAAAACCCTTACCCCCAGTACTTGCCCACTACAACACAGCCCAGTACTTGCCCACTACAACATTACTCATATTTCCCCCACTAAAACCCTTACTCAGTATTGCCCACTACAAAAATCACCCCAAAACTTGCCCACTACAAACATCAGCAGTACTTCCCATTCAAAAACAGCATACTTCCCCCACTACAACATCATCAGTTAATTCCCCCCTACAACATCAGCAGAATTTGCCCCACTACAACATCAGTCAGTACTTGCCCACTACAACATCAGTCAGTACTTGCCCACTACAACATCACTCAGTACTTGCCCACTACAACATCAGTCAGTACTTGCCCACAAACCAACTTCAGTCAGTACTTGCCCACTACAAAAACATAAATTACTTCCCAAAACAACATCAGTAGTACTTGCCCACTACAAAATAGTCAAACTTCCCCCCCACTAAACATCAGTCATTTACTTGCCACTACAACATTACTCAGAAACTTGCCCACTACAACTCAGTCAAAACTTGCCCACTACAACTTTTACTCAGTATTTGCCCACTACAACATTACTCAGTACTTGCCCACTACAACATCATCAGAATTTCCCACTACAACATCGGGTCATACTTCCCCCACTAAAACCCAATTACCCCAGTATTTTTGCCCACACAAAAATCTCAGTATTTGGGCCCACTACAAAAACAGTCATACTCCCCCAAACAACACCCTCAGTACTTGCCCCCCCACAACTTTACTCAGAACTTCCCCAAACAAAAACTTTAAACTCAGTATTTTGCCCACAAAAACCCATCAGTCATACTTGCCCCTAAAAAACCCATCAGTCAGTACTTCCCCACTAAAAACATTACTCAGTACTTGCCCACTACAACAAACTCATACTTGCCCACTAAAAAACTCAAACTTGCCCCCTACAACATATTTTAAATTTGCCCACAAACAACATTACTCAGTACTTGCCCCACTACAACACCCTCATTATTTTGCCCACAACAACATCAAGTACTTGCCCACTACAACATTACTCATACTTTCCCCACTACAACATTACCAGTACTTGCCCACAACAACACCCCAAGTCAATTTGCCCACTACAAACAATCATCGGGGTCCCTTGCCCACTACAACATTACTCATACTTGCCCACTACAAAAACACTCAGTACTTGCCCCCCAACAACATCAGCAGAAATTGCCCACAACAAAATTACTCAGTCCCTTCCCACAACAACATCTTTCAGTATTTTTCCCCCCACAAAAAACATCTCAGTATTTGCCCACAAACAACATTACCCCGTACTTCCCCCACAAACAACTTCAGTCATACTTGCCCACTACAAAACACTCAGAAATTTTTCCCAAATACAACATCACTAAATTTAACTTGCCCACTAAAAACATCACTCATTATTTGCCCACTACAACTTTACCAGTATTTTGCCCACTACAACATTACCAGTATTTGCCCACTACAACAACAGTCATTCTTGCCCACAACAACAAATAAAGTATTTCCCCCACTAAAAACATCATTCAGTCTTGCCCACAACAACATCAGTCAGTACTGCCCACTACAAAAACATCATTCCCTTTGCCCACTACAACACACCCATTATTTGCCCACTACAACATCACCCCATCCCTTGCCCCCCTACAACATCCTCAGTACTTCCCCCACTACAAAAACACTCAGTACTTGCCCACTAAAACACACTCAGTATTTTCCCACTACAAAAAATTCACTCAAAAACTTGCCCACTACAACATCAGTCATTACTTCCCCACTACAACATCCGTCAGTACTTGCCCACACAACATCACTCAGTATTTTTTCCCCTACAACATAAACCCCAGACTTCCCCAAACTAAACACCCTTCAGAATTTTGCCCACTACAACTTTAACTCATTTTTTGCCCACTACAACACCCGTCAGTAATTCCCCACTACAACATCACTCAGTACTTGCCCCTACAAAAAATCACTCATTTTTTTGCCCCCTACAACATCATCAAAACTTGCCCACTACAACTTACCAAAACTTGCCCACTACAACATTACTCAGTACTTCCCCCACTACAACATCATCAGTTTTTCCCCAAATTAAACATCCCCCCAGTACTTGCCCCTAAAAACATCATCAGTACTTCCCACTACAACATCAGTCATATTTGCCCACAACAACACAGTCAGTATTTGGGCCCACTACAACTTTCACTCAGAAACTTGCCCACTACAACAAAAATCAGTACTTGCCCAATACAACATCACTAAAGAATTTGCCCACAAAACACATCACTCAGTACTTCCCACTACAACTTTAGTCATTATTTGCCCACAAACAAAAACACTCATCTTGCCCACAACAACATCATCAGACTTCCCCAAACAAACAACATCACCATACTTCCCCAAAAAAACAACATCACCCAGTACTTCCCCACTAAAAACATCCTCATACTTCCCCACAAAAACAACATCAGTCAGTATTTTTTTGCCCACTACAACATCATCAGTACTTGCCCATTTACAACATCCCCTCGAAATTTGGGCCCACTAACAACATCAGTCAGAAACTTCCCCACAACAACATCACTCAGAAAACTTGCCCACTACAAAAAATCACTCAGTACTTGCCCACTACAACATCACTCATACTTCCCCACTACAAAAAATAAATCAGTACTTGCCCACCAAAACCCCCCATACTTGCCACTACAACATCACCCCAATTTTTGGCCCACTACAACATCACTCAGTACTTGCCCACAACAAAAACACCAGAACTTCCCCTACAACACCCAGTCAGTACTTGCCCACACAAAAACGTCAAAACTTGCCCACTACAACTTTCCCAGTCCCTTCCCCCACTACAACCAGCCCCTTTCCCTTCCCCCACTCCCAAAACATCCTCAGAAATTTGGGCCCACTACAACATCACTCAAAACTTCCCCACTAAAAACATCACTAAAGTACTTTGCCCCTACAAACATCACTCTACTTCCCCACTACAACTCACTAAAAAAACTTGCCCACACAACATCACCTTTCAGTACTTGCCCATACAACACCCACTCAGTACTTGCCCACTAAAACATCACCCCAGTACTTGCCCCCCACAACATCACTCAGTACTTGCCCCACTACAAAAACATGTTCCATTGAAAATTTCCCTTCCTTAACAATTTTATCAATGTTCTTTTAAATCACATGATTTATAGTCTCCCCGCCCATTTTAATCCCAGTGAGTTTAGTCTACCTTCATGTTATCACAGGATTTTATAGATCTCCCTTTCATTTTAACCCAAGAGAGTTATAGATCTCC
Source organism: Cherax quadricarinatus (assembly GCF_026875155.1). NCBI lineage: Eukaryota > Metazoa > Arthropoda > Malacostraca > Decapoda > Parastacidae > Cherax > Cherax quadricarinatus. The sequence continues at coordinate 35,786,393 of NC_069453.1, read as the reverse complement.
CTTTCATGTTATCAAAGGGAGTTATAGACTCCTTCATGTTATCTTAGTGATTATAAAAATCTACCCCTTTGTTATCCGGGAAAATTTTAATGATCTACCTTCAGTTATCATAGTGATTATGATTTTCCTTCAGTTATCAAGGATTTTAAAGACCCCCCCTTTCTGTTATCACATTGATTATAGATCAACCTTCAGGGTTATAAAATTTTGGGGTTTATAAATTTTACCGCATTTTATTATAGTATTATAGATCTACCTTCATGTTAAAAACAAGTGGTTATAGATCTACCTAAAGTTATTATAGTTTTTTTATTAGATCTACCTTAAATTTTTACACAGTGATTTTTAAGATTACCTTCATTTTAATCAAGTGATTTTTATAGTTTAAACCTTAAATTTATCACATGAGTTATAGATCAAACCTTCATGTTATCATAGTGATTAAAGACCCTCCCTTTCGGTTTATTAAGTGATTAAAATTCTACCTTCATGTTATCAAATGATTATGATAAACCTTCATTTTAAACTATTAAAGTTAAGACCCTACCTTTCAAAAAAACATAGTGATTTATAGATCACCTTCAGTTTTTCCAAGTAAATTTTATAATCAAACCTTAAATTTTATCACAGGGGATTTTAGATCTACCTTCATGTTATCAAAGTGAGTTTAAAGATCTCCCTTAAAGTTTTAAATAGTAAAGTTAAAAAATCTCCCCCTTAAAGTTATCATAGTGAAAAATAAACTGCCTTAAAAGTTTAAAAAAATTGATTTTATAGATCTACCTTCAATTTAATAAATAGGGGATTTATAAAACAAAACCGCCATGTTATCATAGTAAATTAAAAAACTCCCTTCATTTATCATAGTGAGTTAAAAGATCTACCGTCATTTTAATCATATGATTTAAATAGACCCTACCGCATGTTATAAAACAGTGATTTATAAAATCACCTTCATTTTATCATAGGAGTTTTTAGATCTACCGTAAATTTTTATCAAAAGGATTTATAAAACTACCGTCATGTTATAAACGGGATTTAAAATTAACCCTCCGTCCGTTATAAAAAGTGGATTATAGACGAACTTGGGCTTGTAATTACATTCCCACAACACCCATTTTCCTTTTAAATTAACATCTGTAGGAAAAATTAAAGGAAATACTATACTGATTTTACACAGTTATTTCTAGATTCCCTTCAGTGAAACTTGTCAACCCTAACTTTATGAGGAAGGAAAACCAGTGTTGAGGGAACCAAAACAGTTTTACTTTTTAATTTCCAGGATTTTAAAGCCCCTGGGTTGTACGTAACGCGACGTGACGCAACGAAAACGAGCCCGAAAAAACCTGGGTTTTCGTCAACGTAAGAAATGAGGGTTCTGCTATAGAGAATGGGGTGGAAATTAACGTTTTTGGGCCCCACCGGGAAGACGTGAAGTGAACAGGAAGATTTCGTCACACCTGTTTGCAAAACCTTTTTAAACTCCCTTTGTTTTGCAACAAAACCTTTTTTTGCAATACCTTTTACTAAAATTTTTTGGGCAACCCCACCTTTTTTGAAAATACCTGTTTTACTACACTTGTTTTTCCAACCCCCTTTTTTGCAATACCTTTTTAAAAACACTTGTTTGCAACAACCTTTTCCCAATCCCTTTTTTGCTACATTTTGTTTGAAAAACAAAAACCTTTTTTGCAATACCTTTTTTGCTACATTTTTTTTCCAACACACCCTTTTGGGCAAACCGTTTGCAAACACTTGTTTGAAATACACCGTTTTCAATACCGGTTTAAAAACACGTTTGCAATACACCTGTTTACAATACCTGTTTACTACACTTGTTTACAACACACCTGTTTGCAATACCTGTTTGCTACACTTGTTTGCAACACACCTGTTTGCAATACCTGTTTACAACACTTGTTTGCAATACACCTGTTTGCAATACCTGTTTACAACACTTGTTTGCAACACACCTGTTTGCAATACCTGTTTGCTACACTTGTTTGCAACACACCTGTTTGCAATACCTGTTTACAACACTTGTTTGCAAGACACCTGTTTACAATACCTGTTTATAACACTGGGAGAGAAAAATACTTCCTCCCACGCCAGTACATGACAGAGGGAAGGGGAAGGGGAGAGGGGAAGGGGAGAAGAGGAAGGGGAGAAGGGGAAGGGGAGAAGTGGAAGGGGGGAGGAGGGAAGGGGAGGGGAGGAGGGGAAGGGGAGAAGGGAGGAGGAGGGAAGGGGAAGGAGGAGGGGAAGGGAGAAGGGGAAGGGGAGGAGGGGAAAGGGGGAGAGGGGAAGGGGAGAAGGGGAAGGGGAGGAAGGGGAAGGGGAGGAGGGGAAGGGAGAAGGGGAAAGGGAGAAGGGGAAGGGAGAAGGGGAAGAGGAGAAGGGGAAGGGGAGGAGGGGAAGGGGAGAAGGGGAAGGGGAGAAGGGGAAGGGGAGAAGGGGAAGGGGAGAAGGGGAAGGGGAGGAGGGGAAGGGGAAGAAGAGGAAGGGGAGAAGGGGAAGGGGGGGAAGTGGAAGGGGAGGAGGGGAAGGGGAAAGGGGAAGGGGAGAAGTGGAAGGGGAGAAGGGGAAAGGGGAGAAGGGGAAGGAGAGAAGTGAAAGGGAGAAGGTGAAGGGGAGAAGGGAAAGGGGGGACGTACAGGTGTATCTGGTTCACACCTGTAAGCTGTCACACCTGTGAATTAGTGAGAGGTGGAGAGTGTATATTCTGATATATACACCTCTCAAGTGTATATAGACAGATATACATACTACTCAAGTGTATATACACTGATATACACTTAAGCTGAAGGAATCTTATAGGAGACAAGAATCAAACGAAGAACTAAAAGCCAAAAAGAAAACAGAAAAAAAAACAAAATACTTCTTCTGTTATGCCAAATCTAAGGAAAACACAGCATCCAGTACTGAGCCGCTGCTGAGGCGGGATGCGACGTACACAGATGACAGACAAAACCTGAGTGAGATGCTCAAGTCTCAATATGACTCAGTGTTCAGTGAGCCGCTGCTCACACTAAGGGTCGACAATCCAAATTAATTCTTTATGAACGGAACCCAAAATTTGGTCGTCTCAAAAATCTCGGATATTATTGCAACTCCACAAGACTTTGAAGAGGCAATTAATGACATATCTATGTACTGTGTGCCAGGCCTATGTTCATCAAGAACTGCCAGAAGTCCCTATCACGTGCCTTCAGTATCCTATGGAGAGGGAGCATGGACACAGGGGTCATCCCACAGTTAACTAAAAAACAACAGACATAGCCCCACTCCACACAGGTGGCAGTAAAGCAATTGCAAAGAACTACAGACCTATAACACTAACATCCCATATCATAAAATTCTTTGAGAGGGTTCTAAGAAGCAAGATAGCCAACTGCTCAGATACCCATCAGTTACACAACCCAGGGCAACACGGGTTTAGAGCAGGTCGCTCCTGCCTGTCCCAGCTACTGGACCACTATGACAAGGTCCTGGATGCTGTAGAGGATAAACAAAATACAGATGTAGTATACAAAGACTTTGCAAAAGCTTTCAACAAGTGTGACCATGGTGTAATAGCGCACAAAATGCGGGATAAAGGAATAACTGGAAAAGTTGGTAGATGGATCAATAACTTCCTGACAAATAGAACACAGAGTAACAGTAAACAGAGTAAAGTCCCAGGCAGTCACGGTGAAAAGCTCTGTTCCACAAGGCACAGTACTCGCTCCCATTCTATTCCTCATCCTCATTTCCGACACCTGGATCACCATGGCAGTGACCTCAATCGAAGACACTGTGAGACTCTAAGCGGACATCAACCAAACCTTCGAATGGGTCACTCAAAGTAATATGAAGTTCGACGAGGAGAAATTTCAACTACTCAGATATGGAAAAGTTGAAGAAATTAAAAATGCTTCAGGGTATACCACAAATTATAACCATACAATGATAGGATGGATAATGAGAACCTTCAAAACTAGGGACGTGAAGCCCATGATGATTCTCTTCAAATCGCTTGTGCTCTCTAGGCTGGAATACTGCTGTACACTAACGCCACCTTCAAGACTGGCGACATTGCAGACCTGGAGAATGTACAAAGAACTTTCACGGCACACATAATTGCGATAAGGCACCTAAACTACTGGGAACGGTTAAAGGTCCTTGATCTGTATTCCCTGGAACACAGGCGAGAGAGATACATGATAATATACACTTGGAAGGTTCTGGAGGGACTGGTACCAAACCTACACACAAAAATCACTCCATATAAAAGCAAAAGATCGGCAGGAGATGAACTTTCCCCCCGATGAAAAGCAGGGTCCCCACGGTACACTGGAGACAACACAATAAGTGTCAGGGGCTAAAGGGACTGTTAACTGCCCCCCAGCATACATAAGGGGTTACCAATGCCCCTGACTGTTTAAAGAAGGAATGGACAGGCCCCTAAAGTAAATCCTACCAACCGGGTGTGGTTGTACGTCATTTTGTGTGCAGCCAGCGTAACCCCTGGTTGATCAGCCCTGATCTACCATGGGGCCCGGGTTTCCAGCGGGCTGCGGGGGAAATGCCCCCCGGAAACCCTCCCCGGGTAAACCCCAGGTGGGGGGGAGAGGGTCAACCCACGTCCTGAAAACCAAAAGGGCTGAAAAATACTTCCTGACAGTCCGTGTATCTATTTTTAAAAATAATATTATTATTAATAAAAATCATAATGTTGTTGTAGTTTTTGAAGGTATGTTATTGTTCCTTTAAAAAAAATCTACATTAATCTTTATGTGGAAATTATGGAGCCAAAAATAACGAGAGAGAAGGAAGTCCCTGGCAGTGGAATAACGGAACTAACTGAGAGAGAAGGAAGTCCATGGACAGTGAAAAAGGAACTAAAGGAGAGAAGGAAGTCCGGAAGTGGAAAAACGGAACGTAACAGAGAGGAAGGAAGTCCATGGAAGTGGAAAAAGGAAAGAAACAGAGAGAAAAGGAAAAGTCTGGAAGGGGAATAACGGAAGTAACTGGGGAGAGAAGGAAGTCCATGGCAGTGGAATAACGGAAGTAAGAGAGAGAAGGAAGTCCATGGACGTGGAAAAACGGAAGAAATGAGAGAAAAGGGAAGCCCCTGGCAGTGGAATCGGAACGAAATGAGAGAAAAGGGAAAGTCGGGAAAGTGGAATAACGGAACGTAACGAGAGGAAGGAAACCCCCGGCAGGGGAAAAAGGGAAACGAAACTGAGAGAGAAGGAAGTCTGGACGGGAATAAGGGACGTAATGAGAGAGAAGGAAAAGCCCATGGACAGGGGAAAAACGGAAAGAAACTGAGAGGGAGAAGGAAAAGCCCAGGACGGGAAATAACAAAAGTAACTGAGAGAGAAGGAAGCCCCTGGACGTGGAATAAGGGAAAGTAATGGAGAAAAGGAAGCCCCTGGAAGTGAATAACGGAACAAAACTGAGAGAGAAGGAGCCCCTGGACAGTGAAAACGGAAGAATGAGAAAATAAGGAAGTCCCTGGACAGGGGAAAATAACGGAACGTAACTGAGAGAAAAGGAAGCCCCCTGGAAGGGAAAAACGGAAACGTAATGAGAGAAAAGGGAAAAGTCCCTGGACAGTGGAAAAGGGAAAAAGTAACGGGGGAGAGAAGGAAGCCCCTGGACAGGGAATAAGGGAAACGTAACTGAGAGAGAAGGAAGTCCCGGACAGTGGAATAACGGAACGTAACTGAGAAAAAGGGAAGTCCTGGACAGTGGAAAAAACGGAACGTAATGGAGAGAAGGAAGTCCCTGGACAGTGAATAACGGAACGAACTGAGAAGAAGGAAGTCCTGGAAAGGGGAAAAAGGGAACGTAACTGAGAGGAAAAGGGAAAGTCCTGGACAGTGGAAAACGGAACGTAACTGAGAGAGAGGAAGTCCTGGACAGTGGAATAAGGGAAAACTTTAAACTGAGAGAAAAAGAAGTCCCTGGACGGGGAAATAACGGAACGAAAAGAGAGAAGGAAGTCCCTGGACTGGGAATAACGGAACGTAACTGAGAGAGAAGGGAAAGCCCGGGAAGGGGAAATAACGGAACGAAACTGAGAGAGAAGGAAGTCAGGGACGTGGAATAACGGAAGTAACTGAGAGAGAAGGAAGTCCTGGAAGGGGGAATAAGGGAACGTAATGAGAGAGAAGGAAGCCCTGGACGTGGAATAAGGAAGTAAGAGGAGAAGGAAGTCCCTGGCAGGGGAAATAACGGAACGGTAAGAGAGAAAGGAAGCCCCGGACAGGGAATAACGGAACGTAACTGAGGAGAAGGAAAGTCCCTGGCAGTGGAATAACGGAACGAAATTTGAGGAGAGAAAAAAGCCCCTGGACAGTGGAAATAACGGAACGTAACTGAGAGAGAAGGAAGTCCTGGCAGTGGAATAAGGGAAAACGTAATGAGAGGAAGGAAGCCCCCCGGACAGTGGAATAAGGGAACGTAACTGGAGGAAGGAAGCCCCTGGAAGTGGAATAACGGAAAGAACTGAGAGAAAAGGGAAAAGTCCATGGACATGGAAAACGGAAACGTAATGAGAGGAAGAAGCCCCGGGACAGTGGAATTTAAGGGAAAACGTAATGAGAAGAAGGAAGCCCCTGGACAGAGGAATAACGGAAGAAACTGAGAGAGAAGGAAGTCCCTGGACAGGGGAATAACGGAAGAAAATGAGGGGGAAAGGGAAAAGTCCTGGACAGGGAATAAGGGAAAAAGAAACTGAGAGAAAAGGAACTCCATGGACGGGGAATAACGGAACGTACTGAGAGAGAAGGAAGTCCCTGGCCCGTGGAATAAGGGAAAACGTAACGAGGAAAAAGGAAGTCCTGGACAGTGGAAAGGGAACGTAACTGAGAGAAAAGGAAAGTCCCTGGACAGGGAAATAAGGGAAAACGTAACTGAGAGAGAAGGAAGCCCATGGCAGTGGAATACGGAACGTAATGAGAGAGAGGAAGCCCTGGACAGTGGGAATACGGAACGTAATGAGAGAAAGGAAGTCCCGGACAGTGGAATAACGGAAGTAATGGAGAAAAGGAAGCCCCTGGAAGTGGAAAAAACGGAACGTAACTGAGAGAGAGGAAGCCCCTGGACAGGGGAAAATAAGGAAAACGAAACTGAGAGAAAAGGAAAAGTCCCTGGACAGTGGAATAAGGGAAAAACGTAAACTAAAGAGAGAAGGAAATCCCGGGCAGGGGAATAACGGAAGTAACTGAGGAAAAGGAAAGCCCCTGGACGTGGAATAACGGAACGAAATGAGGGGGAAAGGAAGTCCTGGACAGGGAATACGGAAGAACGGGAGGGAAGGAGCCCCTGGCAGTGGAAAAAACGGAACGTAACTGAGAGAAAAGGAAGCCCCTGGCGGGGGAAATAAGGGAAAACGAAACTGAAAAAGTAAAGGGAAAGCCCCTGGCAGTGGAATAACGGAACGAAAAATGAGAGAGAAGGAAGCCCCTGGCAGGGGGAATAAGGAAAAACTAAGGAAAAGGAAAAGTATGGACGTGGAATAACGGAAGTAATGAGAAAAAGGGAAGCCCCTGGAAGGGGAAATAAGGGAAAAACGAAAAACTGAGAGGAAGGAGTCCAGGGACAGTGGAAAAACGGAACGTAACTGAGAGAAAAGGGAAGTCCTGGACAGGGAATAAGGAACGAAAATGAGAGAAAAAAGGAAGTCCTGGACAGTGGAATAGGGAAACGAAAAGGAGGAAGGAAGCCCCTGGACAGGGGAAAAATAAGGGAAACGAAAATGAGAGGGAAAGGAAGTCCATGGACGTGGAAAAAAAGGAACGTAACTGAGGGGAGAAGGAAGTCCATGGACAGTGGAATAACGGAAGAACTGAGAGAGAAGGAAGTCTCTGGACGTGGAAAAGGGGAACGTAACGGGAGAGGGGGAAGCCCCGGGACGTGGAAAAACGGAACGAATGAGAGGAAGGAAGTCTGGCAGGGGAATAACGGAACGTAACTGAGACGAAGGAAGTCCCTGGACGTGGAATAAGGGAAAAACGTAACTGAGAGAGAAGGAAGTCCCGGGACGTGGAATAACGGAACGTAATGAGGGAGAAGGAAGTCCCTGGAAGGGTGGAATAACGGAAGTAACTGGAGAAAAGGAAGCCCGGGGCAGTGGAATAAAACGGAACGTAACTGAAAAGAGAAGGGGGCCCCGGAAGTGGAATAAGGGAAAACGTAATGGAGAGAAGGAAGTCCCGGGGCAGTGGAATAACGGAAGAAAACGGGGAGGAGAAGGAAGCCCGGGGACGTGGAAAAAAACGGAACGTAACTGGAGAAAAAGGGAAGTCCATGGACGGGAAAAACGGAACGTACTGAGAGAGAAGGAAGTCCCTGGACAGTGGAATAACGGAAAACGTAACGGGAGAGAGAAGGAAAGCCCCGGGGGACAGTGGAAAAAGGGAACGTAACTGAGAAGAAGGAAGCCCCGGGGGAAGTGGAAAAACGGAACGAAAACTGAGAGAGAAGGAAGTCCATGGACAGGGGAAAAATAACGGAACGTAACTGAGAAGAAGGAAGTCCCTGGCAGGGGAAATTTTAACGGAACGTAACTGAGAGGAAGGAAGCCCCTGGACGTGGAATAAAGGAACGTAACTGAGGAGAGAAGGAAGTCCTGGACAGTGGAATAAGGAACGAATGAGAGAGAAGGAAGCCCCTGGACGTGGAAAAAAGGGAAAACGAAACGAGAGAGAAGGAAGCCCCTGGACAGGGGAAAATTTAACGGAAGTAACTAAAGAGAAAAGGGAAAGTCCCTGGCGTGGAATAAGGAACGTAACGAGAGAAAAGGAAGTCCCTGGACAGTGGAAAAAAAGGGAACGTAACTGAGAGAAAAAGGAAGCCCCGGGCAGGGGAATAAGGGAAACGAAATGAGAGAGAAGGAAGTCCTGGACGGGGGAAAAAGGGAAAACGTAATGAGGGGAAAAGGAAAAAGTCCCTGGACGTGGAAAAAAACGGAACGTAACTGAGAAAAAGGGAAAGTCCCTGGGACAGGGGAAAAAAATAAGGGAAACGTAACTGAGAGAAAAGGAAGGGGCCCCGGGGACAGGGAATAACGGAACGAAACTGAGAGAGAAGGAAGTCCAGGGGAAGTGGAAATAACGGAAGAAACGAGGGAAGGAAGTATGGACAGGGGAATAAGGAACGAAACTGGAGAAAAGGGTTCTCTGGAAGGGGAAAATAAGGGAAAAAGGAATGAGAGAAAAGGGAAAAAGTCCCTGGACAGTGGAAAAAGGAAAAACGAAACTGAGAGGAAGGAAGTCCCTGGACAGGGGAAAAAATTTCGGAAGAAACTGAGACGAAGGAAGCCCCCTGGACGTGGAATAAGGGAAAAAACAAAACTGAGAGAGAAGGAAAGTTGGAAGGGGAAATAACGGAACGTAACTGAGAGAGAAGGAAGCCCTTTTGGACAGTAAAATAACGGAAGTAACTGAGAGAAAGGAAGTCCCTGGACAGGGAAAAAAAAAGGGAAAACGTAACTGAGAGAGGGAAGCCCCTGGACGGGGAAAAAATAAGGAACGAAACTGAGAGAGAAGGAAGCCCAGGACAGTGGAATAACGGAACGTAACTGGAGAGAAGGAAGTCCATGGACGTAAAAAAATAAGGGAAAAGAAACTGAGGAAAAGGAAAGTCTCTGGCAGTGGAAAAGGGAACGTAATGAAGAAAAGGAAGTCCCTGGACATGGAAAAATAAGGGAAACGAAAATGAGAGAAAAGGGAAAAAAACCCTGGCAGTGGAAAACGGAACGTAACTGAGAGAGAAGGGAAGGTCCTGGAAGTGGAATAAGGAACGAAAACTGAGGGGAAAAGGGGAAGTCCCTGGAGGGGAAATAAGGGAAAAACGTAACTGAGAGAGAAGGAAAAGCCCCTGGACAGTGGAATAAGGGAAACGTAATGAGGAGAGAAAAAAAAGCCCCGGACAGGGGGAAAATAACGGAACGTAACTGAGAGAGAAAAGGAAGCCCCCTGGAGTGGAAAAAAGGAAACGAAAACTGAGAGAGAAGGGAAAAAGCCCCTGGACAGTGGAATAACGGAACGTAATGAGAGAGAAGGAAGTCCCTGGACAGTGGAATAAAGGAAAGAATAAGGAGAGAAGGAAGTCCCTGGACAGGGGAAATAACGGAACGTAACTGAGAGGAAGGAAGTCCCTGGAAAGTGGAAAAAAAAAGGAAAACGAACTGGAGAGAAGGAAAGTCCCTGGACAGTGGAAAAAGGGAAAAGTAACTGAGAGAGAAGGAAAAGTCCGGGAAAGGGGAAATAAAGGAACGTAACTGAGAGAAAAAGGGAAGCCCCTGGACAGTGGAATAACGGAAGAAACTGAGAGAGAAGGAAGCCCCTGGACAGGGGAAAATAAGGGAAAACGTAACTGAGAGAAAAGGAAGTCCTGGACAGTGGAAATAACGGAACGTAATGAGAGAGAAGGAAGTCCCTGGACAGTGGAATAACGGAACGTAACTGAGAGAGGGAAGCCCTGGACAGTGGAAAAACGGACGTAACTGAGAGAGGGGAAACCCATGGACAGTGGAAAAAAAGGGAAACGTAATGGAGAGAAGGGAAAAGCCCCTGGACAGTGGAAAATAAGGGAAAAAACGTATGAGAGGAAGGAAGTCCCTGGACAGTGGAAAAAAAAGGAACGTAATGAGAGAGAAGGAAGCCCTGGACAGTGGAATAACGGAACGTAACTGAGAGAAAAGGAAGTCCCGGGGACAGGGGAATAACGGAAGAAAACCTGAGAGAAAAAGGAAAGTCCCGGGACAGTGAAAACGGAACGAAATGAGAGAGAAGGAAGTCCCTGGACGTGGAAAAAAGGACGTAACTGAGAGGAAGGAAGCCCCCTGGACAGTGGAATAAGGGAAAACGTAACTGAGAGAGGGGAAGTCCATGGACGGGGGAATAACGGAACGTAATGGGGGAAAAGGGAAAATGCCCCGGGACGTGGAAAACAAAAGAAGGGCCCACAGAGCCGGACGATTTCTCCAAGTTAACAGGACCGCGATCGTTCCACCTACGGGGGGTTCTTGCGGCTGCGGTTCTGCGGCTCGGTGGATGCGACGAAAAAAACGGTGCGATGCGTTCGTACAAGCCTCGATCCGCAAAAAGTCAGCATAAATTGCCATTTGCTCAGGGGAGAAACGTTGATCCAGCCTCTTATACAAAAGGATCCAATCCTATTACATAAAGGATCCAATCCTCTTATATAAAGGATCCAATCCTCTTACATAAAGATCCAATCCTCTTATAAAAAGATCCAATCCTCTTACATAAAGGATCCAACCCTCCTATATAAAAGATCCAATATTCCTATATAAATGATCCAATCCATTTTACATAAAGGATCCAATCCTTTTAAAAATAAGGATCCAGTCCTCATAAAGGATCGAATTTCTTACCCCAAAGAATTCAATCTTCTTCTATAAGGGATCCAAAGCTTTATATATAAAGAATCCAATCCTCTTACATAGAAAAATCCAATCCTCGTGAAGACATCATTCGCCATCGAATAATTAATTATTGTATAATAATAATAAATAATAATAATAAATAATAATAATAATAATGATAATAAATAATATAATAATAAAAATTTAATAATAATAATAATAATAATAATAATAATAATCAATATGAGGTTCAGATCCTACAAAAAGAGGATCACAACCTCTCCCAGATACTTCCTACAAGGAGAGGATCACAACCTCTCCCAGATACTTCCTACAAGGAGAGGATCACAACCTCTCCCAGATACTTCCTACAAGGAGAGGATCACAACCTCTCCCAGATACTTCCTACAAGGAGAGGATCACAACCTCTCCAGATAACCTCCTAAAAGGAGAGGATCACAACCTCTCCCAGATATTTCCTACAGGATGAGGTCACACCCTCTCCAGATACCTTCTACAAGGAGAGAATCACAACCTCTCCAGATACTTTCTACAAGGAGAGGATCACAACCTCCCCCAGATACTTCCTAAAAGGGAGGGGATCACAACCTCATCCAGATACTTCCTACAAGGAGAGGATCACAACCTCTTCCCAGATACTTCCTACAAGGAGAGGATCACAATGCTCCAGTTTACTTCCTACAAGGAGAGGATCACAACCCTCTCCCAGATACTTCCTACAGGAAGGATCACAACTCTCCAGATACTTCCTACAAGGAGGGATCACAACCTCTCCTAATTATTCCTACAAGGAGAGATCACAACCTCTCCCAGATATTTCCCTACAAGGAGAGGATCACAACCTCTCCCAGATACTTCCTACAAGGGAGAGGATCACAACCTCTCCCAATACTTCTAAAGGAGAGGATCACAAACCTCTCCCAGTACCCTCCTACAAGGAGAGGATCACAACCCTCCCAGATACTTCCTACAAGGAGAGGATCAAAAACCCTCTCCCAGATACTTCCTACAAGGAGAGGATCACAACCTCTCCCAGATATTCTACAAGGAGAGGATCACAACCTCTCCCAGATACTTCCTACAAGGAGAGGATCACAACCTTTTCCTAGATACTTCCTAAAAGGAGAGGATCACAACCTCTCCCAGATACTTCCTACAAGGAGAGGATCACAACCTCCCCAGATACTTCCTACAAGGAGAAAAATCACAACCTCTCCCAGAAAACTTCCTACAAGGTAGGATCACAACCTCTCCCAGATACTTCCTACAAGGAGAGGATCACAACCTCTCCCAGATACTTCCTACAAGGAGAGGATCACAACCTCTCCTAGATACTTCCTACAAGGAGAGGATCACAACCTCTCCCAGATACTTCCTACAAGGAGAGGATCACAACCTCTCCCAGATACTTCCTACAAGGAGAGGATCACAACCTCTCCCAGATACTTCCTACAAGGAGAGAATCACAACCTCCCCCAGTTTACTTTCCTACAAGGAGAGGAATCACAACCTCTCCCAGATACTTCCTAAAAGGGAAGAGGATCACAACCTCTCCCAGATACTTCCTACAAGGAGGAATCACACCCTCCCAGATACTTCTAAAAGGGAGAGAATCACAACCTCTCCAGAAAACTTCCTACAAGGAGAGAATCACAACCTCTCCCAGTACTTCCTACAAGGAGAGGATCAAAACCTCTCCCAGATACTTCCTACAAGGAGAGAATCACAACCTCTCCAGATACTTTCCTACAAGGAGGGGGAATCAAAACCCCTCTCCCAGATATTCCTACAAGGAGAGGATCACAACCTCTCCCAGATACTTCCTACAAGGAGAGAATCACAACCTCTCCCAGATACTTCCTACAAGGAGAGGATCACAACCTCTCCCAGATCCTTCCTACAAGGGAAAATTTCACAACCCTCCAGATCCTCCTTCAAGGAGAGAATCACAACCTCCCCAAAGATACCTCTACAAGAGAGAATCACAACCTCCCCCAGTTACTTCCTACAAGGAAGGATCACAACCTCTCCAGATACTTCCTACAAGGAGAGGATCACAACCCTCTCCCAGATACTTCCTACAAGGAGAGGATCACAACTCTCCCAGATACTTCCTACAAAGGAGAGGATCACAACCTCTCCCAGATACTTCCTACAAGGAGAGAATCACAACCTCTCCCAGATACTTCCTACAAGGAGAGGATCACAACCTCTCCCAGATACTTCCTACAAGGAGAGGATCACAACCTCTCCCAGATACTTCCTACAAGGAGAGGATCACAACCTCTCCCAGATACTTCCACAAGGAGAGGATCACAACCTCTCCAGATACTTCCTACAAGGAGAGAATCACAACCTCTCCCAGATACTTCCTCAGGAGAGGATCAAATCCTCTCCAGATACTTCCTACAAGGAGAGAATCACAACCTCTCCCAGATCCCTCCTACAAGGAGAGAATCAAAACCTCTCCCAGATACTTCCTACAAGGAGGGATCACAACCTTTCCCCAGATACTTCTACAAGGAGAGGATCACAACCTCTCCCAGATTTTCCCTAAAAGGGGAGAGATCACAACCTCCCCCAGATACTTCCTACAAGGAGAGAATCACAACCTCTCCAGATACCTCCTACAAGGAGAGAATCACAACCTCTCCAGAACTTCCTCAAGGAGAGGTTTCACAACCTCTCCAGATACCTCCTAAAAGGAGGGGATCAAAACCTCTCCCAGTTTACTTCCTACAAGGAGGGATCACAACCTCTCCCAGATACTTCCTACAAGGAGAGGATCACAACCTCTCCCAGATACTTCCTACAAGGAGAGAATCACAACCTCTCCCAGATACCTCCTACAAGGAGAGAATCACAACCTCTCCCAAACTTCCTACAAGGAGAGGATCACAACCTCCCCCAGATACTTCCTAAAGGAGAGGGATCACAACCTCTCCCAGATACTTCCTACAAGGAGAGGATCACAACCTCTCCCAGATACTTCCTACAAAGGAGAGAAATCACAACCTCTCCCAGATACCTCCTACAAGGAGAGAATCACAAACCTCTCCCAGATTACTTCCTAAAAGGAGAGGATCACAACCCCCTCCCAGATACTTCCTACAAGGAGAGGATCACAACCTCTCCCAGAACTTCCTACAAGGAGAGGATCACAACTCTCCCAGATACTCTCCTACAAGGAAGAAATCACAACCTCTCCCAGATTCTTCCTACAAGGAGAGGATCACAACCTCCCAATACTTCCACAAGGAAGAATCACAACCTCTCCCAAAAATACCTCCTACAAGGAGGAATCACAACCTCCCCCAGATACTTCCTACAAGGAGAGGATCACAACCTATCCCAGTTACTTCATACAAGGAGAGGATCACAACCTCTCCCAGATACTTCTACAAGGGAGAGGATCACAACCTCTCCCAGATAGCCTCCTACAAGGAGAGGATCACAACCTCCCCAGATACTCCTGCTGCAGGAGATAATCGCATTCCTTTCCACGTTAACCGTAAAGACAATAAATCGTGGGTTTAAAACGGCGAGCATTCGGGATAACAGTTGTGGGTGCTGTAATGTCTTAAGCGAGTCCTCTCTAAGCGATGCTCTGAGTCTTCAATGGGACTTTTCAACAGGGCTTTCCAATGTTTATTAGTTATGTGTTTATTATTGACATGTTTGTAACGACTCTTGTTATTAATACTATTTGTTACACTACCACTATTCTACTAGTACCACTTCTTATATACTACTACTACTTCTACCACTACCACTACTACTATCGTAACCACTTCTCACTACATAACTTTTTCTACGAACTATCTCTACCATACTACTAACTAAGTACCACTGTACTACTACTATTGTACCACTTCTTCTATACTACTACTAACATACTACTTACTACTACCACTTACTATCTACTACTACCACTACTTACTACTTCCACTTCTAACTACTACTACTACTACCTCTATACTACTACTACTACCACTATACTATACCTCACTACTACTACTCTACTACACTAACTACTCTTACTACTTACTACCATACTATACTACTTATACCTATACTACTACTACTACTACCACTTCTACTACTACTACTATACTACTACCATAACCACTTATACTATCGTTACACTTATACTATCTACTAGTACCACTTCTAATACTCTACTACTACACTACTCTACTACTACTACCCCTACTACTATATACTAATCTACTATACTACCACTACTACTACTACATTATACCACTACCACTACTACTATACTACCACTACTTACTACTACACTATATACTACTACTACCATACTACTACTACTACTACTTCCACTATACCTATACTACTTTCACTACTTTATACTACTACTTCCATAGCTACTACTACTCTATTCCACTATATCACTTCTATTCACTACTACTACTTCTACTACCCTTATCTACTACTACTACTACCACTATACTACTACTATACTACCACTACGACTACTACTACTACCACTTTACTATACTACTACCACTATAGCTTACTATTTATACAATCGACTGACTAGCATATACACTACTATTATCCACAACTACCGATACTACTACTGCTACTACACTTATACTACTACTATACCCTATCTATATCCACTACTCACTCACGATCTACCACAACTACCGCTACTACTACTGCTACTACCACTACTACTTATCACTACTACCATACTACCACAACTGCCACTACTACAATACTATTACCACAAACTACGACTAAATACTATACTACTACCAAAACTCACTACTAATACCTACAACTACACATGCTACCACTACTACCACAACTGCCATCTACTACGCTACTACCCAGGAATCCATCTCCTACCAGTATTACCTCTACTACCAGTACGCCTCAACATTCCAGTACTTCCACAACTACAGTACGAACACAACTTACAGTACGACAAGTACGACATACTACTAAGTACTATCCACTTCTACCTGTTCTACCACATTGCCAGTACTACAGTACTAATCTCTACAGTATCACTTCTTCCAGTACTACCAACTACTACAGGTACTACACTTTACCGTACTACTCAGTTATACCAGCATACCAGTACTACACTACTTCACTACTACCTAGTTAATACCATCTACTACACTACTACAGTACTACCACACTACTACACTATACTCCAGAATATTCCACAATACAGTACTACAAGTACCTACACTACTACCAGTACTACCAGTACTTCCACTCTCATACTACCTCACTACCACCACTACTACCAGTACTCACATCTACCAGCACTAAAGAATAATATCCACTACCTAACAGTTATACACAGACTAATTACTACCAAACTACCAGTACTACAAGTACTACCACTACTACAGTATTACCTCTATACAGTACTGCCACTACTACCAGTACTACCACAACTACCAAAAGTGAGGGAGAGTGACATGAGGGAGAGTGAGTAAGGCTTGAGTGAATGAGGAGGAGAGTGAGGAGAGTGAGTGAGGGTGAAGTGAAGCTGGGAGAGTGAGTGAGGGAGAGTGAGTGAATGAGGGAGATTAGAGTGTAGTAAGGGAGAGTGAATGAGGGAGAGTGAGGGAGAGTGGAGGGAGATGTGAGTGAGGGAGAGTGAGGTGGAGGGAGATGAATGAGGGAGAGTGTGTAAGGGAGGAGTGAGTAAGGGGGGAGAGTGAGTGAGGGAGAGAGTGAAGTGAGGAGAGTGAGCGAGGGAGGAATGAGTTGAGGGAGAGTGAGTGAGGGGGAGTGAGTGAGGAGAGTGAGTGAGGGAGATTGACTGAGGAGAATGACCTGAGGGAGATTGAGTGATGGGAGAAGTGAGTGTGGGAGAGTGAGTGAGGAGGAGGGTTGAGTGAGGAGAATGAGTGAGGGGAGAGGTGTGAGGGGGAATGACGTGAGGGAGAGTGAGTGAGGGAGAGGAGTGTGGGAGAGTGAGTGAGGGAGGGAACAACAACTCTTCCCTACCCTCTCCCCTACCCTCTCTCTCTTCCCTCACCCCTCCCACTTCCTTCCACCTGTCTCCACACTCCCCTTCCCCTCTTCCCTCCCCTCCTCTCTTCCCCCTCTCCCCTCCTCTCTACTCCCTTCTCCCCTCCCATTTCCCCTCCCCCCTCCCCGTTCAGAATTGCCATGGTGCAGACACTCTGTTGCAAACACTGACCTCCCCTCCCTTCCCCTCCCTCCTCCCCCTCCATGCTTTCCGTTCCCTCTCATCCTCTCCACCCTGCCCCTCCATCCTTCGATTCCCTCCCATCCCTTCACCTCTTTCTCTTCCTTTCCTCTACGTCTGCCTCCCCCCTCTCTCCATCTCCCCCTCCCTCCACCTCCCCCTCCCTCCATTTCCCCCTCCCTCCATCTCCCCCTCCTTCCATCTCCCTCTCCCTGGCGACCTTGTAAACTGATGACCTGAATTATTACAGGTAGATGGAGGAGTGATGGAGGGAAGGAAAGAATGAAGAGGGGAGAGTGAGAGTGAGAGGGAGTGAGAGGGAGAGTGAGAGGGAGTGAGAGAATGAGAGGGGGAGTGAGAGAGAAGAGGGAGAGAGTGAGATGAGGGGGAAAGTGAGAGGGCAGAGTGAGAGGGGAGAAGAGAGAGGGGAGAGAGTGGGAAGGAAGAGGTGAGAGGGCGGTGAGAAGGGGGAGTGAGAGGGGAAAGTTTAGAGGGTAGTGTGAGAGGGGAGAATGAGTTGAGAGAAAGAGAGAGGGGAGAGTGAAGACGAGTGAGAGGGGAGAGTGAGAGGGAGAGGAGAGTGAGAGGGAGAAAGTGAGAGGGAGGAGAGTGAGAGAGTGAGAGGGGGAGGAGGGGGGAAGTGGAGAGGGGAGAGGTGTAAGGGAGAATGAGGAGGGCAGAGTGAGAGGGGAGAAGGAGAGTGAGAGGGGAGAGAGTGCGAGGGAGAGAAGGTAGAGAAGGGGAGGAATGAGGGAGAGCGTGTGTGAGAGGGGTGAGAGTGAGAGGGGTGAGAGTGGAGGGGAGAGATGAGAGGGGAAGGGACAGTGGAGAGGGCGAGGATGAGAGTGAGAGGGAAGAGAGCTGAGGAGGGAGAGAGGAGAGAGGAGCAGTGTGAGGGGAGAAAGGAGAAAGTGAGGGGGGAGAGTGAGAGGGGAAAGATTTGAAGAAGGGACGAGAGTGTGAGAGGTGAGAGAGATGAGGCGGGGAGAGAGTGAGAGGGGAGAGAGATGGAGAGGGCGAGAGAGTGTGAGGGAAGAGAGAGATGTAGGAGAGGAGAGTGAGAGGGAGAGAGTGAGAGGGGATGAGAGTGGAGAGGGGAGAGGAGGAGTGGGTGAGAGAGTGATGAGAGGGGAGAGTGAGTAATGTGAGAGGGGAGATGCGTGAGAGGGGGAGAGAGTTAGAGGGGAGAGAGTGAGCGGGGAGAGAGGTGAGAGGGGAGGAGGGAGAGTGAGAGGGGAGAGAGTGAGGAGCGAGAGGGGATGAGAAGTGAGAGGGGATGAGAGGAGGTGTAGAGAGTGAGAGGGGAGAGAGTGAGTGGAAGAGAGTGAGACGGGGAGAGGAGTGAGAGGGGAGTGAATGAAGGGGAGATAAGTGTGAGAGGGAGGAGAGAGTGAGAGGGTAAAGGAGTGATGAGGGGGTAGAGGAGAGAGTGAGAGTGTAGAGAGAGTGAGAGGGGGAGAGAGTGAGAGGGAGAAAGAGTAGTGAAAGGGCGAGAGAAGAAGAGAATGAGAGGGGAGAGAGTGAGGGGTGAGTGAGTGAGAGGGGAGAGAGTGGGAGGGGAGAGAGTGTGAGAGGGGTAAAGACGTGAGAGGGGGAGAGAGTTGAGAGGGGTAGAGAGTGAGAGGGGAGGAGAGTGAGAGGGAAAGAGAATGTGGTAGAGAGTGAAAAGGGGGAGAGAATGTGGGGGTGAGGAAGAGGAGTGAGAGGGGAGAGAGTGAGCGGGTGGAGAGAGTGAGAGGGGAGAGAGTTGAGAGGGGAGAGAAGTGAGAGGGGGAGAGAGTGAGAAGGGGAGAGAGTGAGAGGGGAGAGATGAGAGAGTGACGAGGGTAGAGAGTGAGAGGGGAGAGAAGTGACCGGTGCGAGGGAAGAGAGTGAAGAAAGGGAGAGATAGAGAGGGGAGAGAGTGAGTGATAGGGGAAGAGAGTGTGAGGTGAGAGAGTGAGGGGGAGAGAGTGAGAGGGGAGGAGTAGAGTGAGAGGGGAGAGGATGTCGAGAGGGGTGACAGGAGTGAGAGGGGAGAGAGAGAGTGAAGAGGGAGAGAGGGACGCAGAGTGAGAGGGTTAAAGAGTGGAGAGGGGAGGAGAGTTCGGCGCATGAGAGTGAGAGGGGGTAGAGAAGTGAGATGGGGGAGAGTGAGAGGGAAGAGAGTGAAAGGGGAGAGAATGAGTGGGGGAGAGAGAGTTGAGAGAGTGAGGGGGGGAGTGGAGTGAAGGAGGGGAGAGGAGAGTGGAGGGGGGAGTGATGAGAGGGGAGATGAGTGGAGGGGAGAGTGTGAGAGGGGAGAGTCAGAAGAGCGTGAGAGGGGACGGAAGGTGCAGAGGGTAGAGAGTGAGAGGGAGAGGGCAGAGAGTGAGAGGAAAAGAGAGTGAAAGGGAGGGGATGAGGAGAGAGAACTGGAGGGCGGAGTAGGGGACTAGGAGTATAGGAGAGAGTTGTGAGGGGAGAGACGAGTGAGAGGGAGGAGAGTGAGAATGAGAGGGGGGAGAGAGTGAGAGGGGGTGAGAGTGTGAGGGGTAGGAAGAGTGAGAGGGTGGGAGAGAGAGTGAGAGGGACGAGGAGAGTGTGAGGGTGAGAGAGTGTGAGGGGAGAGGAGAGAGTGGAGAGGGGAGAGAGAGTGAGGGGAGAGCGTGAGAGGGGAGAGAGTGAGAGGGGGTAGGGAGAGGAGTGAGAGGGGGAGGAGAGAGAGGAGAAGTGAGAGGGGAGAGAGTGAGAGGGACGAGGAGGAGTTGGAGAGGGAAGAGAGTGAGAGCGGGAAGAGGAGTGAGAGGGGGAGAGAGTTAGAGGGGAGGAGAGTGGAGAGGGGAGAGTAGTGAGGGGGGGAGGGAGAGTGAGAGGGGAAGAGAGAAGAGATGTGAGAGGGGGAGAGTGAGAGGGGAGTGATAGAGAGTGAGGGGGTGAAGAAGATATGTGAGAGGGGGAGAGAGTGCGAGGGGGAGAGAGTGAGAGGGGATGAGAGTGAGAGGGAGGAGGAGAGGTGTGAGAGGGGGAGAGGTGAGAGGGGCGATGAGTGGAGGGGAGATGATGTGAGAGGGGAGAGCGTTAGAGGGAAGAGAGAGAGTGGAGAGGGAGGGAGAGAGAGAGCGCGGGATTATGAGAGTGAAGAGGGGAGAGAGTGAGAGGGGATGAGAGTTAGAGGGGAGAGCGTGCGAGGGGACGCGCGTGCGAGCGGGGATAGAGTTCGATGGAGAGCGTGAGCGGGAGAGAGCGTGAGGAGTTGGCCTAGAGTGAGAGGGTAGGAAAGAGATTGAGAGTGGAGAGCGTGAGAAGGAGAGAGTGAGCGGGGAGAGAGAGCGTGAGTGGTGGTGGGGGGGGTTTGTTTTGTTTGTGTGTTTTTTTTTTTTTTTTTTTTTTTTTTTTTTTTTTTTTTTTTTTTTTTTTTTTTTTTTTTTTTTTTTTGAATTTGTGTTTTTTTCCCCTTTTTTTTTGGGGGGGGGGGGGGGGGTGGGGGGGGGGGGGGGGGGGGGGGGGGGACGGGGTGGTTGTGTGTGTGTGGGGTAGGGGAGAGCGAGTGAGAGGGGAGAGAGTGAGAGGGCGAGAGAGTGCGAGGGGGAAGATGTGAGAGGGGAGAGAGTGAGCGGGGAGAGAGTGAGAGGAGCGAGAGTGAGAAGAGGGGTGAGAGAGTGAGAGGGGAGGAGAGAAGAGAGGGGAAGTGAGTGAGAGGGGATGAGGTGAGAGGGGATAGAGGGTGAAGAGGGGCGAGAGTGAAGAGGGGAGAGGAGTGAGAGGGGTGAGAGTGAGATGGTGGAGGAGTGAGAGGGGAGAGAGTTGAGAGGGGATGAGAGTGAGAGGGGAGAGAGTGAGAAGGGGAGAGGTGTGAGGAAGAGAGAGAGTGAGAGGGTGAGAGAGTGAGGATGTGGAGAGAGTGAGAGGGGATGAAGGGTTTTTTTGTGTGGGGGGGGGGGTGGGTGTTTTTTTTTTTTTGTGTTGTTTGTTTGGTTTGTTTTTGTTTTTTTTTTTTTTCTTTTTTTTTTTTTTTTGGGGGTTGTGTGTTGTGTGTTTGTGTTGTGGTGTTGTTGTTTGTGTTTTGTTTGTCCCCCCCCCCCCCCCCCCTTTTTTGGTGGGGGGGGGGGGGGGGGGGGGGGGGGGGGGGGGGGGGGGGGGGGGGGGGGAGGGGCGGGAGAGTGAGAGGGAGAGAAGCGTGAGAGGGGAGCGAGTGAGAGGGGGAGAGAGTGGCGAGTGAGAGGGGAGAGCTGTGAAGTAGGGGAGAGAGTGTGAGAGGGGAGAGAGAGTGAGAGGGGAGAGAGTGAGAGGGGATAGAGTGAGAGGGAGAGAGTTGGAGAGAGTGACGAGGGGCGAGTGAGAGGGGAGAGGTGGAGGGGTCAGGTCAAGGTTTCATATTTCTTGACAGTGGGTCACCTTGAAGGTCAGAGACCTTCCTCAGTCTTGTTTTATTGAGAGGGAGGAGTGGGAGAGGGTGAGCGGGATGAGAGGGGGGAGAAGGCCCTTACAGTTGTCCCTCTCCTCCAGCACCAGTAACTGGGGCACCCCCCCCCCCCCCCCCCCCCCAAGGGGGGGGGGCTGGCGTCAAACATTCTGTCAACACCCTCACAAGGAACAGTGAGACCATTGATCCTGACGTTGAAGATACTTAGAAGTGAACAAGAAGACGTTATTAAATTCACTGTGAGTCTGACGTGAAGTGAATGAGGTGAGTGAGGTGAGTGAGGTAGTGAGGTGAGTGAGGTGAGAATGCGGTGATGATGAGGGAGTGAGGTGAAGTGAGGTGAATGATGGTGAGTGAGGTGTGTGAGGTGAGTGAGGTGAGTATGAGGTGCAGTGACGGGGAGTGAGGTGAGTGAGTGAGTGTGGTGAGTGAGAGTGAAAAGGAGTGTGAGTGTGGTGAGTGAGGTGTGAATGGGTGGGAGTGAGCGTGAGTGAGGTTGAGTGAGAGTGAGTGAGGTGTGTGAGGTGAGTGAGGTGAGTGGGTGAATGAGGTGTGTGAGGTGAGTGAGGTGAGTGAGGTGAGTGAGGGTGAGTGAGGTGAATGATGGTGAGAGAGGTGAGTGAGGATGAAGTGAGGTGAGTAGTGTGGGAATGGAGGTGAGTGAGGTGGGGAGGTAGTGATAGATTGAGGTGAAGTGAGGTGAAGTACGATTAAGCTCATGGAGCAGTGAAGTGGCGGGCCAGAGCTCTGGACTCGACCCGCTGCAGCCACACACAGGTGAGTACACACACACTCACTCACACACTTAAGCTGTAGAACTAACCTCTGTGTCCTTAACCAGAGAGAGGAGTGAGAGAGAGGACTGAGAGAGAGAGAGAGATCGTAAGTGAGAGAGCGAGAGAGAGGAGAGTGGGAGAGCTACTGAGCGAGCGAGAGAGAGTGAGAGAGCGACTGAGAGAGAGAGATGCGAGAGAGAGAGAGTTGAGAGATAGCGAGAGAGCGAGGAGAGAGATGATGGGGCGAGAGCGCGAGAGAGAGAGAGAGAGAGAGAGAGAGAGAGATAGAGAGAGAGATATAAGAGAGAGAGAGAGAGGAGAGAGAGAGAGACGAGAGAGCGAGAGAGCGAAGATGAGCATTGAGAGAGAGTACTGATAGAGAGAGCTATAGAGGAAGATAGAGTCGTGTGAGATGGAGAGAGAGCTAGATCGAGATGAGAGGCGCGCGTCGGAGAGAGCAGCTATAGCGCGAAGAGAGTGAGATGATATTAGAGGAGAGTATAGATTGAGCGAGAGATGCGATAGAGAGAGCGAGAGAGAGAGAGCGTGCAGAGCAGCGGACAGAGAGAGAGAGAGGAGCGAGTAGATACGGATGAGGAGCTAGAGGAGAGCGACGAGTGAGGAGAGAGCCTGAGAGAGAGAGAGAGAGTGAGAGAGAGGATGAGAGAGAGAGATAGAGAGCGAGGAGTTGATGAGAGAGAGAGGATAGAGAGCTATAGGGAGAGAGAGAGAGAGAGAGAGAGAAGCGAGAGAGAGACGAGAGTGAGAGAGCGACTGAGAGAGCGAGAGTGCGAGAGAGAGACGCGAGAGATAGAGACGCGCGAGTGAGCGAGCGACGATAGAGCGAGAGAGCGTGGAGATAGAGATGAGAGAGATAGAGCGAGAGAGAGAGAGTGAGAGAGAGCGAGGAGGGAGCGAGAGGAGCAGAGAGAGAGAGAGAGAGAGCGACGAGAGAGAGAGGG
>NC_069453.1:35745162-35755162 GCF_026875155.1 Cherax quadricarinatus | reverse complement strand
GATCTAGATCATCGCAAAGGATTGACTACGCGTTGACTGTGGTTTGTATAATCTCTGTTTATGTCTGATATGAGGATAAGGATAAGATGGGGGCGAGTTTCTGTAGCCTGTGGAACAGAGCCCTCTTCACTATGGCAGACCTCCGATTTACTCTGTTGACCACTACTCTTTGTTGTTAGTTTTGTTAGTAGTTGATGATCCATCTCCCACTTTCCGCAGTGTGATTCCTTTAGCCAGTATTTATGGGCTATTACCGCCATGATCGCATTTGTCAAATGCTTTGCAAAGTCCTGTGTATATTACATCTAGGCTTTGATTTTTTCAGTGCATCCAAAGGCCATGTCATAGTGATCCAGTAGTTGTGAGAGGCAGGAGCGACCTGCCCTGAACCATGTTTGCCCTGGATTGTGCAGATTTTTTTTTCGGGAATCCAGGTGTTTGCCAATCCTGCTTCTTGCTCACTTCGTTCAAAGAATTTTTTATGAGTGTGGGACGTCAGAAGCTATAGGTCTTATAGTTCTTAGCTAATGCTTTGCTGCCCCCTTTATGGAGTGGGGCTATATCCGTTGTTTTAAGTGACTGTGGATATTTCAACCTGTCCAAGATCCTCCTCCATATGTGTACTTAGGGCACGCGGAGAGGGGTTTCTCTGCAGTTCTTTATGAAAACAGGTTCCACGAGTCTGGCGGCCCGGGGGGCTGAGTGCATAGGATGTTGTCATTGGCTTTTTCGAATCTTTGGAAGTTAGGGTAATGTTCGGAATCTGGCAGTCATATATTTATGGAGTTTTGAGGCTCCTTCACGAGTGTCAGGTGC
This sequence comes from Cherax quadricarinatus, assembly GCF_026875155.1. NCBI lineage: Eukaryota > Metazoa > Arthropoda > Malacostraca > Decapoda > Parastacidae > Cherax > Cherax quadricarinatus. The sequence goes on along the minus strand of NC_069453.1, from coordinate 35,754,346 downwards.
TGTAGTGGGTGTGACATGATGGGTGGTGCGGGTCAGGTGGGTGGGTCAGTTGGAGTGTGTGTGTTTTTGTGTCAGGTTGGGTGTAGGTGGGTATGTCCTGAGGGTGGTGGGTGGGTTCAAGTGGCGTGGGGAGTCAGGTGTGTGGTGGGTGTGACAAGTGGGTGGTGAGTGTCATGGTGGGTGGGTTCAGATGGATTGTGGGTTGTGATCAGGTGGGTTGTGGGTATGGTCATGTGGGTTGGGCGTGGGTGGGTCAAGTGGGTGGTTGGGTCGGGTGTTCATGGGTAGGGAGGGGGTGATGGATGGGATGGTTGGGCAGGGGTGTTTGGGAGTACAGTGTGTGGCATGGGTGGTCTAGGGTGGGTGGGTCGTGGGTGGAGACATACCACCCACACTGACACTTCTGAAGGTTCATTGCTCTGAAGATTCTTATCACAGCAGGGACCGCCAAGTCTAACCCCCACCCGCCCGACCACCCCGACCCACCCTCCCAAATGACCCACCCTCACCGACAGCAGCAGCCACCCCTCACCACCCACACGAAGACTAGGACCCACCCCACAAACTATGAACAACCCTCCGAAACCACTCTCCCACAAAAGAACCACCCTTCCCAACAACAGGCACAAGAAACACCAACTTCCCCACCCACTCTTTCCTTCGCCAGCTACCCCTCCCCTCCCCACTTACCAAGGTATACAAATTCCCACCCACGATACTCTCTCTCCCTCCTATCTGCTTCCTCCTTATCCATCATTCCCACCCTCTCACATCAGTCCCTACCACCCTCTCAAGTACTGTTAGACTTTTCGACCTCTGTAACCCACCACACACCAAAAAAATCCACAATTAGGTGAGCACACACACATATGGGCCAGACAAAGGTATTAGTATGGGATGATTTCAATCACAAGGATTGACTGCGGAAAACCTGGAGTCACATGGGGCACCAGGAACGTTTGGAGGGCTACTGTATGATGGAGTGGTGATGAAAAATCTCATGATCAACATTTAGGGACACTATGCCAGAGAGAAGCGTGCTGGGTCCTCTGTTATGGAAGTTACTTCAACGACTCTTCATCTCATCCAGAATCACATGCAATAGGCAGACGGGACTGTACAACTGACATTCACTTATCCAAGAGAAAGAAATGCCTGCTGCGTTCTAAGCTACATCAGAGAGTGTAGTGAGGGAGAGTGACATGAGGGAGAGTGAGTAAGGCTTGAGTGAATGAGGAGGAGAGTGAGGAGAGTGAGTGAGGGTGAAGTGAAGCTGGGAGAGTGAGTGAGGGAGAGTGAGTGAATGAGGGAGATTAGAGTGTAGTAAGGGAGAGTGAATGAGGGAGAGTGAGGGAGAGTGGAGGGAGATGTGAGTGAGGGAGAGTGAGGTGGAGGGAGATGAATGAGGGAGAGTGTGTAAGGGAGGAGTGAGTAAGGGGGGAGAGTGAGTGAGGGAGAGAGTGAAGTGAGGAGAGTGAGCGAGGGAGGAATGAGTTGAGGGAGAGTGAGTGAGGGGGAGTGAGTGAGGAGAGTGAGTGAGGGAGATTGACTGAGGAGAATGACCTGAGGGAGATTGAGTGATGGGAGAAGTGAGTGTGGGAGAGTGAGTGAGGAGGAGGGTTGAGTGAGGAGAATGAGTGAGGGGAGAGGTGTGAGGGGGAATGACGTGAGGGAGAGTGAGTGAGGGAGAGGAGTGTGGGAGAGTGAGTGAGGGAGGGAACAACAACTCTTCCCTACCCTCTCCCCTACCCTCTCTCTCTTCCCTCACCCCTCCCACTTCCTTCCACCTGTCTCCACACTCCCCTTCCCCTCTTCCCTCCCCTCCTCTCTTCCCCCTCTCCCCTCCTCTCTACTCCCTTCTCCCCTCCCATTTCCCCTCCCCCCTCCCCGTTCAGAATTGCCATGGTGCAGACACTCTGTTGCAAACACTGACCTCCCCTCCCTTCCCCTCCCTCCTCCCCCTCCATGCTTTCCGTTCCCTCTCATCCCTCTCCACCCTGCCCCTCCATCCCTTCGATTCCCTCCCACTCCCTTCACCTCTTTCTCTCCTTTCCTCTACGTCTGCCCCCCCCTCTCTCATCTCCCCCTCCCTCCACCTCCCCTCCTCCCCCCATTTCCCCCTCCCTCCATTCTCCCCCTTCCTTCCATTCCCTTCCCTGGCGACCTTGTAAACTGATGACCTGAATTATTACAGGTAGATGGAGGAGTGATGGAGGGAAGGAAAGAATGAGAGGGGAGAGTGAGAGCGAGAGGGAGTGAGAGGGAGAGTGAGAGGGAGTGAGAGAATGAGAGGGGGAGTGAGAGAGAAGAGGGAGAGAGTGAGATGAGGGGGAAAGTGAGAGGGCAGAGTGAGAGGGGAGAAGAGAGAGGGGAGAGAGTGGGAAGGAAGAGGTGAGAGGGCGGTGAGAAGGGGGAGTGAGAGGGGAAAGTTTAGAGGGTAGTGTGAGAGGGGAGAATGAGTTGAGAGAAAGAGAGAGGGGAGAGTGAAGACGAGTGAGAGGGGAGAGTGAGAGGGAGAGGAGAGTGAGAGGGAGAAAGTGAGAGGGAGGAGAGTGAGAGAGTGAGAGGGGGAGGAGGGGGGAAGTGGAGAGGGGAGAGGTGTAAGGGAGAATGAGGAGGGCAGAGTGAGAGGGGAGAAGGAGAGTGAGAGGGGAGAGAGTGCGAGGGAGAGAAGGTAGAGAAGGGGAGGAATGAGGGAGAGCGTGTGTGAGAGGGGTGAGAGTGAGAGGGGTGAGAGTGGAGGGGAGAGATGAGAGGGGAAGGGACAGTGGAGAGGGCGAGGATGAGAGTGAGAGGGAAGAGAGCTGAGGAGGGAGAGAGGAGAGAGGAGCAGTGTGAGGGGAGAAAGGAGAAAGTGAGGGGGGAGAGTGAGAGGGGAAAGATTTGAAGAAGGGACGAGAGTGTGAGAGGTGAGAGAGATGAGGCGGGGAGAGAGTGAGAGGGGAGAGAGATGGAGAGGGCGAGAGAGTGTGAGGGAAGAGAGAGATGTAGGAGAGGAGAGTGAGAGGGAGAGAGTGAGAGGGGATGAGAGTGGAGAGGGGAGAGGAGGAGTGGGTGAGAGAGTGATGAGAGGGGAGAGTGAGTAATGTGAGAGGGGAGATGCGTGAGAGGGGGAGAGAGTTAGAGGGGAGAGAGTGAGCGGGGAGAGAGGTGAGAGGGGAGGAGGGAGAGTGAGAGGGGAGAGAGTGAGGAGCGAGAGGGGATGAGAAGTGAGAGGGGATGAGAGGAGGTGTAGAGAGTGAGAGGGGAGAGAGTGAGTGGAAGAGAGTGAGACGGGGAGAGGAGTGAGAGGGGAGTGAATGAAGGGGAGATAAGTGTGAGAGGGAGGAGAGAGTGAGAGGGTAAAGGAGTGATGAGGGGGTAGAGGAGAGAGTGAGAGTGTAGAGAGAGTGAGAGGGGGAGAGAGTGAGAGGGAGAAAGAGTAGTGAAAGGGCGAGAGAAGAAGAGAATGAGAGGGGAGAGAGTGAGGGGTGAGTGAGTGAGAGGGGAGAGAGTGGGAGGGGAGAGAGTGTGAGAGGGGTAAAGACGTGAGAGGGGGAGAGAGTTGAGAGGGGTAGAGAGTGAGAGGGGAGGAGAGTGAGAGGGAAAGAGAATGTGGTAGAGAGTGAAAAGGGGGAGAGAATGTGGGGGTGAGGAAGAGGAGTGAGAGGGGAGAGAGTGAGCGGGTGGAGAGAGTGAGAGGGGAGAGAGTTGAGAGGGGAGAGAAGTGAGAGGGGGAGAGAGTGAGAAGGGGAGAGAGTGAGAGGGGAGAGATGAGAGAGTGACGAGGGTAGAGAGTGAGAGGGGAGAGAAGTGACCGGTGCGAGGGAAGAGAGTGAAGAAAGGGAGAGATAGAGAGGGGAGAGAGTGAGTGATAGGGGAAGAGAGTGTGAGGTGAGAGAGTGAGGGGGAGAGAGTGAGAGGGGAGGAGTAGAGTGAGAGGGGAGAGGATGTCGAGAGGGGTGACAGGAGTGAGAGGGGAGAGAGAGAGTGAAGAGGGAGAGAGGGACGCAGAGTGAGAGGGTTAAAGAGTGGAGAGGGGAGGAGAGTTCGGCGCATGAGAGTGAGAGGGGGTAGAGAAGTGAGATGGGGGAGAGTGAGAGGGAAGAGAGTGAAAGGGGAGAGAATGAGTGGGGGAGAGAGAGTTGAGAGAGTGAGGGGGGGAGTGGAGTGAAGGAGGGGAGAGGAGAGTGGAGGGGGGAGTGATGAGAGGGGAGATGAGTGGAGGGGAGAGTGTGAGAGGGGAGAGTCAGAAGAGCGTGAGAGGGGACGGAAGGTGCAGAGGGTAGAGAGTGAGAGGGAGAGGGCAGAGAGTGAGAGGAAAAGAGAGTGAAAGGGAGGGGATGAGGAGAGAGAACTGGAGGGCGGAGTAGGGGACTAGGAGTATAGGAGAGAGTTGTGAGGGGAGAGACGAGTGAGAGGGAGGAGAGTGAGAATGAGAGGGGGGAGAGAGTGAGAGGGGGTGAGAGTGTGAGGGGTAGGAAGAGTGAGAGGGTGGGAGAGAGAGTGAGAGGGACGAGGAGAGTGTGAGGGTGAGAGAGTGTGAGGGGAGAGGAGAGAGTGGAGAGGGGAGAGAGAGTGAGGGGAGAGCGTGAGAGGGGAGAGAGTGAGAGGGGGTAGGGAGAGGAGTGAGAGGGGGAGGAGAGAGAGGAGAAGTGAGAGGGGAGAGAGTGAGAGGGACGAGGAGGAGTTGGAGAGGGAAGAGAGTGAGAGCGGGAAGAGGAGTGAGAGGGGGAGAGAGTTAGAGGGGAGGAGAGTGGAGAGGGGAGAGTAGTGAGGGGGGGAGGGAGAGTGAGAGGGGAAGAGAGAAGAGATGTGAGAGGGGGAGAGTGAGAGGGGAGTGATAGAGAGTGAGGGGGTGAAGAAGATATGTGAGAGGGGGAGAGAGTGCGAGGGGGAGAGAGTGAGAGGGGATGAGAGTGAGAGGGAGGAGGAGAGGTGTGAGAGGGGGAGAGGTGAGAGGGGCGATGAGTGGAGGGGAGATGATGTGAGAGGGGAGAGCGTTAGAGGGAAGAGAGAGAGTGGAGAGGGAGGGAGAGAGAGAGCGCGGGATTATGAGAGTGAAGAGGGGAGAGAGTGAGAGGGGATGAGAGTTAGAGGGGAGAGCGTGCGAGGGGACGCGCGTGCGAGCGGGGATAGAGTTCGATGGAGAGCGTGAGCGGGAGAGAGCGTGAGGAGTTGGCCTAGAGTGAGAGGGTAGGAAAGAGATTGAGAGTGGAGAGCGTGAGAAGGAGAGAGTGAGCGGGGAGAGAGAGCGTGAGTGGTGGTGGGGGGGGTTTGTTTTGTTTGTGTGTTTTTTTTTTTTTTTTTTTTTTTTTTTTTTTTTTTTTTTTTTTTTTTTTTTTTTTTTTTTTTTTTTTGAATTTGTGTTTTTTTCCCCTTTTTTTTTGGGGGGGGGGGGGGGGGTGGGGGGGGGGGGGGGGGGGGGGGGGGGACGGGGTGGTTGTGTGTGTGTGGGGTAGGGGAGAGCGAGTGAGAGGGGAGAGAGTGAGAGGGCGAGAGAGTGCGAGGGGGAAGATGTGAGAGGGGAGAGAGTGAGCGGGGAGAGAGTGAGAGGAGCGAGAGTGAGAAGAGGGGTGAGAGAGTGAGAGGGGAGGAGAGAAGAGAGGGGAAGTGAGTGAGAGGGGATGAGGTGAGAGGGGATAGAGGGTGAAGAGGGGCGAGAGTGAAGAGGGGAGAGGAGTGAGAGGGGTGAGAGTGAGATGGTGGAGGAGTGAGAGGGGAGAGAGTTGAGAGGGGATGAGAGTGAGAGGGGAGAGAGTGAGAAGGGGAGAGGTGTGAGGAAGAGAGAGAGTGAGAGGGTGAGAGAGTGAGGATGTGGAGAGAGTGAGAGGGGATGAAGGGTTTTTTTGTGTGGGGGGGGGGGTGGGTGTTTTTTTTTTTTTGTGTTGTTTGTTTGGTTTGTTTTTGTTTTTTTTTTTTTTCTTTTTTTTTTTTTTTTGGGGGTTGTGTGTTGTGTGTTTGTGTTGTGGTGTTGTTGTTTGTGTTTTGTTTGTCCCCCCCCCCCCCCCCCCTTTTTTGGTGGGGGGGGGGGGGGGGGGGGGGGGGGGGGGGGGGGGGGGGGGGGGGGGGGAGGGGCGGGAGAGTGAGAGGGAGAGAAGCGTGAGAGGGGAGCGAGTGAGAGGGGGAGAGAGTGGCGAGTGAGAGGGGAGAGCTGTGAAGTAGGGGAGAGAGTGTGAGAGGGGAGAGAGAGTGAGAGGGGAGAGAGTGAGAGGGGATAGAGTGAGAGGGAGAGAGTTGGAGAGAGTGACGAGGGGCGAGTGAGAGGGGAGAGGTGGAGGGGTCAGGTCAAGGTTTCATATTTCTTGCAGTGGGTCACCTTGAAGGTCAGAGACCTTCCTCAGTCTTGTTTTATTGAGAGGGAGGAGTGGGAGAGGGTGAGCGGGATGAGAGGGGGGAGAAGGCCCTTACAGTTGTCCCTCTCCTCCAGCACCAGTAACTGGGGCACCCCCCCCCCCCCCCCCCCCCCAAGGGGGGGGGGCTGGCGTCAAACATTCTGTCAACACCCTCACAAGAACCAGTAGAGAGACATGATCCTGACGTTGAAGATACTTAGAAGTGAACAAGAAGAACGTTATTAAATTCACTGTGAGTCTGAGTGAAGTGAATGAGGTGAGTGAGGTGAGTGAGGTAGTGAGGTGAGTGAGGTGAGAATGCGGTGATGATGAGGGAGTGAGGTGAAGTGAGGTGAATGATGGTGAGTGAGGTGTGTGAGGTGAGTGAGGTGAGTATGAGGTGCAGTGACGGGGAGTGAGGTGAGTGAGTGAGTGTGGTGAGTGAGAGTGAAAAGGAGTGTGAGTGTGGTGAGTGAGGTGTGAATGGGTGGGAGTGAGCGTGAGTGAGGTTGAGTGAGAGTGAGTGAGGTGAGTGAGGTGAGTGAGGTGAGTGAGGTGAATGAGGTGAGTGAGGTGAGTGAGGTGAGTGAGGTGAGTGAGGTGAGTGAGGTGAATGATGGTGAGAGAGGTGAGTGAGGATGAAGTGAGGTGAGTAGTGTGGGAATGGAGGTGAGTGAGGTGGGGAGGTAGTGATAGATTGAGGTGAAGTGAGGTGAAGTACGATTAAGCTCATGGAGCAGTGAAGTGGCGGGCCAGAGCTCTGGACTCGACCCGCTGCAGCCACACACAGGTGAGTACACACACACTCACTCACACACTTAAGCTGTAGAACTAACCTCTGTGTCCTTAACCAGAGAGAGGAGTGAGAGAGAGGACTGAGAGAGAGAGAGAGATCGTAAGTGAGAGAGCGAGAGAGAGGAGAGTGGGAGAGCTACTGAGCGAGCGAGAGAGAGTGAGAGAGCGACTGAGAGAGAGAGATGCGAGAGAGAGAGAGTTGAGAGATAGCGAGAGAGCGAGGAGAGAGATGATGGGGCGAGAGCGCGAGAGAGAGAGAGAGAGAGAGAGAGAGAGAGATAGAGAGAGAGATATAAGAGAGAGAGAGAGAGGAGAGAGAGAGAGACGAGAGAGCGAGAGAGCGAAGATGAGCATTGAGAGAGAGTACTGATAGAGAGAGCTATAGAGGAAGATAGAGTCGTGTGAGATGGAGAGAGAGCTAGATCGAGATGAGAGGCGCGCGTCGGAGAGAGCAGCTATAGCGCGAAGAGAGTGAGATGATATTAGAGGAGAGTATAGATTGAGCGAGAGATGCGATAGAGAGAGCGAGAGAGAGAGAGCGTGCAGAGCAGCGGACAGAGAGAGAGAGAGGAGCGAGTAGATACGGATGAGGAGCTAGAGGAGAGCGACGAGTGAGGAGAGAGCCTGAGAGAGAGAGAGAGAGTGAGAGAGAGGATGAGAGAGAGAGATAGAGAGCGAGGAGTTGATGAGAGAGAGAGGATAGAGAGCTATAGGGAGAGAGAGAGAGAGAGAGAGAGAAGCGAGAGAGAGACGAGAGTGAGAGAGCGACTGAGAGAGCGAGAGTGCGAGAGAGAGACGCGAGAGATAGAGACGCGCGAGTGAGCGAGCGACGATAGAGCGAGAGAGCGTGGAGATAGAGATGAGAGAGATAGAGCGAGAGAGAGAGAGTGAGAGAGAGCGAGGAGGGAGCGAGAGGAGCAGAGAGAGAGAGAGAGAGAGCGACGAGAGAGAGAGGGAGATAGCGAGAGAGACTGAGAGAGAGATAGCGAGGAGATAGAGTGAGGCGAGGATAGACTGCTAGAAGGAGGGAGAGAGAGAGATCTCGAGGAGAGATAGAGAAGAGAGTGGAGAGAGAGACTGAGAGAGCGAGAGAGAGCGCGGAGATAGAGAAGAGAGACTGAGAATAGAGAGAGCGGGAGAGAGAGAGGAGAGAGAGAGAGAGTGAGAGAGCGACTGGAGAGAGAGAGGGAGAGATGAGAGAGCGGAGAGAGAGAGAGAGAGATGTGAGAGATAGCATGAGAGAGATGAGAGAGAGAGAGAGAGAGAGCAGAGAGAGTGAGGTGAGAGAGAGCAGAGAGAGAGAGAGCGAGAGTAGAGAGAGAGAGAGAGACGAGAGAGATTGAGTGTGGATGATCGGAGGAGAGAGAGAGAGAGAAAGAGAGAGTGAGAGGAGAGAGAGAGAGATGAGGAGAGAGAGCGAGAGCGAACGATGAGAGAGGATAGAGAGAGAGTGAGAGGAGTGAGAGAGAGGAGAGAGAAGAGAGAGAGAAGAGAGAGAGAGAGAGAAGAGAGAGAGTGAGAGATGAGAGAGAGAGAGAGCGAGTGAGAGAGTGAGAGACGAGAGGAGGAGAGAGAGAAGACGAGAGAGAGTGAGAGGAGAGAGAGAGAGCGATGAGAGGAGAGCGAGATGAGAGAGAGGAGAGAGATGTGAGAGGCGGAGAGATTGGAGAGAGAGAGAGAGTCGAGAGAGGAGGAGAGGAGTAGGAGGAGAGTTAGGAGAGCGATGAGGAAGAGAGAGAGAGAGAGGATATAGAGGGTAGAGCGAGAGAGAGAGAGAGAGAGAGTGTAGAGAGAGAGAGAGAGAGAAGAGTGAGAGAGTGAGAGAGCGAGAGAGAGGGAGATATGCAGAGAGAGAGAGAAGAAGAGAGAGAGATGTAGGATAGAGCGAGAGAGAGAGAAGAGAGGATAGAGGAGGAGCGAGAGAGTGAGAGAGAGAGAGAGAGAGAGCGAGGAGAGAGTGGAGAGGGAGAGAGAGAGAGAGAGAGAGATGATGGGAGGAGAGAGGAGGGAGAGAGAGAGAGAGATGAGTCTGCCAGAGACGGTGAGAGAGAGAGAGAGAGATAGAGAGAGAGTGA
>NC_069453.1:35697662-35737662 GCF_026875155.1 Cherax quadricarinatus | reverse complement strand
TGGGATGGTTGGGCAGGGGTGTTTGGGAGTACAGTGTGTGGCATGGGTGGTCTAGGGTGGGTGGGTCGTGGGTGGAGACATACCACCCACACTGACACTTCTGAAGGTTCATTGCTCTGAAGATTCTTATCACAGCAGGGACCGCCAAGTCTAACCCCCACCCGCCCGACCACCCCGACCCACCCTCCCAAATGACCCACCCTCACCGACAGCAGCAGCCACCCCTCACCACCCACACGAAGACTAGGACCCACCCCACAAACTATGAACAACCCTCCGAAACCACTCTCCCACAAAAGAACCACCCTTCCCAACAACAGGCACAAGAAACACCAACTTCCCCACCCACTCTTTCCTTCGCCAGCAACCCCTCCCCCTCCACTTACCAAGGTATACAAATTCCCACCCACGATACTCTCTCTCCCTCCTATCTCTCCTTCCTCCCTTATCCATCCATCCCCCCCTTCTCACCATCAGTCCCTACCACCCTCTCAAGTACTGTTAGACTGTTCGACCTCTGTAACCACAATTAGGTGAGCACACACACATATGGGCAGGACAAAGGTATTAGTCATGGGTGATTTCAATCACAAGGAGATTGACTGGGAAAACCTGGAGTCACATGGGGCACCAGGAACGTGGAGGGCTAAGATGATGGAGGTGGTACTGGAAAATCTCATGGATCAACATGTTAGGGACACTACCAGAGAGAAGCGTGCTGGGTCCTCTGTTATGGAATGTCTACTTCAACGACCTTCTTCATCTCATCCCAGAATCACATGCATATGCAGACGACTGTACACTGACATTCACTTATCCAAGAGAAGAAATGCCAGCTGCTCTAAGCTACATCAATCACCAGCTAAGAGCTATATCAACTTATAATAATAATAATAATAATAATAATAATAATAATAATAATAATAATAATAATAATAATATTAATAATAATAATATCTCTATTTACTACCAGTACATAGTACACAGGCTTCGCTGACATCAGTGAGTTACTACTATACAGAAATCCCTTGTTATGCTCAGTGTTTCGGGCAAATTAGGTCAGTGTCCCAGGATGCGACCCATACCAGTCGACTAACAGCCAGGTACCCATTTTACTGATGGGGAACATAAACAACAGGTGGAAAGAAACACGTCCAATGTTTCTACTCTGGCTGGGAATCGAACCCAGGGAAATAGATGGCAAGTAACATTTGCACCTGAGAAAACACAAATGATGATCGTCTCTAGGCACCATGATGGTAATGCTGGTGCAGTAGTAAGGATGAATGGGAGGGTGTTGGCACCTGGGGAAGAAGTTGATATCCTTGGGGTGAAATTTGACTCCAAACTGACCATGAAGAACCACGTTGTAAATCTTGCAAACAAGGCAGCCAGGAAACTTACAGCACTTCGCCGTATCTCGCATCTGCTTGACAGTAGGGGTTGTAAGATCCTGTACGAGGCACAAGTACGCTCACACCTTGAGTATGCTCCACTTTCTTGGTTTGCCTGCCCCCCTCCCTCTCATCTGCGATTGCTTGACACAGTAGAGAACAGAGCAAGACGTCTCATCTCTCGCCTGGACCCATCCTGGATAGATCTGTCATTTCAGCAGAGCCTTCAACATAGGAGGGATGTGGGTGGCCTTACTGTTATGTACAAGGCCAATATTGTCAAAATACCACACTTGGATCCACTTCGAGGACAGCGTGAAGCAAGCTTCTATACCACAAGACGGGCAGCCAGCAGCAACTTCACTCTGGCTGTACCCTTCTCCAGAACATCACTTCATCTGAGATCATACATACCCAGGATGACTCGAGTATGGAACACATTCGTACAGCATAATGATGTCAACGAGATAACGTCAGTTGATCAAATGAAAATGCTGGCCCACAGATGGCCCTCAACTGGCCCAAAGATGGCCTTCAGCTGGCACACAGATAGCCCTCAGCTGGCCCACAGATGGCCCTCAGCTGGCCCACAGATGGCCCTCAGCTGGCCCACAGATGGCCCTCAGCTGGCCCACAGATGGCCCTCAGCTGGCCCACAGATGGCTCCAACTTCATCCTGTTCCCTACTTGTATGTCTCATAACAATAAAAATGCTTTCAAATGAGCTGATGTAGGTAACAGTTCTTAGCTTGCCAATAAAGTTAGGAATCCTTAACCTTTAAATAGCTTGTCAATAAAGTTAGGAATCCTTAACCTGTAAATAGCTGTCAATAAAGTTAGGAATCCTTAACCTGTAAACAGCTTGTCAATAAGCTAGGAATCCTTAAGCTAACCTTGTCAAACCCTGTGTAAAAAAAAAAAAAAGAGAGAGAGGATGAACCGGCAAGGCTGGACCTCATATTCACCTTAAGCAGTTCATCGAGGACATCACATATGAAAGGCCCCTCAGAGCTAGTGAACATGTGGTTCTGAGCTTTGAATGCAGTGTTGAATAACAAGTGGAGAGAGAAACAGGAAGAGCAGGACATGAGGAGCTAAATTACAAAAGAGTGGACTACATAGGTATGAGGAATTTCCTGCATTAGGTTCAGTGGGAAAAAGAGCTGGTTGGAAAAACAGTAAATGAAATTATGGAATATGTGACCATAAAATACAAGGAGACAGAGGAGAGGTTCGTACCCAAGGGCAACAGAAACAATGGGAAGACAAGAACGAGCCCTTGGTTCACTCAAAGGTGTAGGGAGGCAAAAACTTAGTGTGCTAGAGAATGGGAAGAGTAAAGAAGACAAAGGACCCAGGAAAATAAGATCAGTTGAGGAGCCAGAAATGAATATGCGCAGATAAGGAGGGAGGCTCAGCGGAAATACAAAGATGACATAGCATCAACAGCCAAATCTGATCCAAAGTTGTTGTAAGTCACATCAGGAGGAAAACAACAGTCAAGAACCAGGTAATCAGAAAGGACTCCTGCAAACCAGGATGGAAGGGTACACCAACAAGTGCTGGACACACTGCACACAACCAAAGAGAGGTGAAGAGGCTGCTAAGTGAACTAGATACCTCAAAGGCGGTGGGACCGGACAACATATCTCCGTGGGTCCTGAGAGAGGGAGCAGAGGCACTGTGTGTGCCATTAACAAAAATCTTCAACATTATCGAAACAGGGCGACTACCTGAGGTGTGGAAGACAGCATATGTAGTCCCAACCTTTAAGAAAGAGGACAGACAGACAGCATTAAACTACAGACCAGTGTCACTGACATGTATAGTATGCAAAGTCATGGAGAAGATTATCAGGAAAAGAGTGGTGGAGTACCTAGAAAGGAATGAGCTTATATACGATAACCAGCATGGTTTCAGGGAAGAGAAATCCTGTGTCGCTAACCTACTGGAGTTTAACAAGGTGACGGCAGTAAGACAAAGAGAGAGAGAGAGAGAGAGAGAGAGAGAGAGAGAGAGGTGGGTAGATTGCATTTTCTTGGACTGTAAGAAGGCTTTCGACACAGTTCCACACAAGAGATTAGTACATAAGTTGGTGGACCAGGCAGGTGTCACAGGGAAGGCACTGCAGTGGATCAGAGAATACCTGACAGGAAGAAAATGAGTGACGGTACATGACGAGGTTTCAGAGTGGGCACCTGTGACGAGCGGGGTGCCACAGGGGTCAGTCCTAGGACCAATACTGCTTCTGGTATATGTGAACGATATGACGGAAGGAATAGACTCAGAAGTGTCCCTCTTTGCAGACGATGTGAAGTTAATGAGGAGAATACAAGTGAAAAGGATCAAGCAGGATTACACAGGGATCTGGACAGGCTACAAACCTCGTCCAACTGGCTGCTGGAGTTCAACCCCACCAAGTGTAAAGTCATGAAGATTGGGGAAGGTCAAAGAAGACCGTAGACAAAGTACAGGCTATGGAAGGGGGGGGCAAAGACTGCAAACCTCACTGAAGAAAGAGGATTTTAGGGTGAGTATAATACCGAGCACATCTCCCGAGGCGCACATCACCCAGATAACTGCTGCAGCACACGGACGCCTGGCAAACTTAAGAATAGCGTTCTGACACCTCAGTAAGGAATCGTTGAAGACTCTGTACACTGTACGTCAGGTCCATATTGGAGTATGTAGCACCAGTATGGAACCCACACCTGGTCAAGCACGTTAAGAAGCTAGAGAGCCCGGCCCATGAGTCGGGCTCCGAGAGTAGTTAAACTCTCGAAACTCTTCACAGGTATAAGGTAAGGTAACAAGACTAGTCCCAGAGCAGAGGAGAGGTTAAGGGAAATCAACCTGACGACACTGGAAGACAGGAGAAATAGGGGGGACATGATAACGACATATAAAATACTGAGAGGTATTGACAGGGTGGACAGAGACAGGATGTTCCAGAGATGTGACACAGCAACAAGGGGTCAGAACTGGAAGTTGAAGAGTCACAGGGATGTTAGGAAGTATTTCTTCAGCCTGGAGAGTGATGTAGTGGAGGCAGGAATCATACATAGCTTTAAGAAGAGGTATGATAAAGTTCATGGAACAGGGAGAGAGTGGACCTAGTAGCGACTAGTGAAGAGGGGCCAGGAGCTGGTCCCCTGACTAGTCAGGTCAGGGGACTAGGCAGGTCAAGGGGACCTGGTTGGTCAGAGGACCAGGTAGGTCAGGGGACTATGCAGGTCAGGGAGACCTGGTAGGGCAGTGGACGAGGCAGGTTAGGGGACCAGGCAGGTCAGGGGACTATGCAGGTCAGGGAACCAGGCAGGTCAAGGGACTATGCAGGTCAGTGGACCAGGCAGGTCAGGGGACCTGGCAGTAAGGGTCGTATTCTGGGGTCATGTCGTAACCTGAACGTTCTTATCGTTCTCTTTCTCACGGAATGGAAAGGCATCGAGTCCCATCCTCCCCTCCCCCGCCCCTTCCCCTCCCCCCCCCCCCGCCCTTCCCCTCCCCTTTTCCCCCCGCCCCTCGCCTCCCCTTTCTCCTCTAGGAAAAGGGGAGGTGGCTGATGCAATTCGGGCAAATAAAACAAAGATGTGTGTGTGTGGTGGTGTGGAGGGTGGGGAGGGAACCTTCCGCTTTACTATGCATGACTCAAGCAACTAGATAACACACGATAGTCCTTACTCTACATAGTTGACATCAATAACATACTACTATATAGAAAGTCGCTTGTTATACTGAGCATTTCCCATAAATTAGGTCAGTTTTGTCCCAGGATGCGACCCACACCAGTCCACTAACACCCAGGATGCGACCCACACCAGTCCACTAACACCCAGGATGTGACCCACACCAGTCCACTAACACCCAGGATGTGACCCACACCAGTCCACTAACACCCAGGATGCGACCCACACCAGTCCACTAACACCCAGGATGTGACCCACACCAGTCCACTAACTCCCAGGTACCCATTTTACACTGATTGGTGAACAGGGAAACACGTCCCTAATGTTTTCCAGTCGTACCGGAGGGGATTCGAACCCCGGACCTCAGTGTGTGAGCTGAGAGCGCTAGAGATCGAACTGGTCTCTCTCTCTCAGTAAATACTGGTCCTCAGCGTGGACTATCTCTCTCTCTCTCTCTCTCTCTCTCTCTCTTCTCTCAATCTTCAAGACTTGCTTCCTCCGGATATCGGTTAATTCGGATAGATGAGGCGGTGACTGAGGAGTTGAGGGATAGAGGAGAAGACAGCCGGAACTCTTGAAGACTTCAAGACGGGACCCATCTTTATCTAAATCGAACATGATGCTGGTAGTTGTGGTGGTAGTGGTGGTAGTTGTGGTGGTGGTAGTAACTGTAGTAGTAGTGGTGGTGGTAATGGTAGTAGTAGTGGTGGGGGGTTTAATGGTAGTAGTAGTGGTGGTGGTAATGGTGTAGTAGTGATGGTGGTAATGGTAGTGTAGTGGTGGTGATAATGGTAGTAGTAGTGGTGGTGATAATGGTTGTAGTAGTGGTGGTGTTTAATGGTAGTAGTAGTGGTTGTGATAATGGTAGTTAGTAGTGATGGTGGATAATGGTAGTAGTAGTGATGGTGGTAATGGTAGTAGTAGTGGTGGTGATAATGGTAGTAGTAGTGATGGTGGTAATTTGGTAGTGTAGTGATGGTGGTAATGGTAGTAGTAGTGATGGTGGTAATGGTAGTAGTAGTGGTGGTGATAATGGTAGTAGTAGTGATGGTGGTAATGGTAGTAGTAGTGATGTGGTGGTAATGTTAGTAGTAGTGGTGGTGGTAATGGTTAGTAGTAGTGGTGGTGGTAATGGTAGTAGTAGTGATGGTGGTAATGGTAGTAGTAGTGATGGTGGTAATGGTAGTAGTAGTGATGGTGGTAATGTTAGTAGTAGTGGTGGTGGTAATGGTAGTAGTAGTGGTGGTGGTAATGGTGTAGTTGTGATGGTGGTAAGGGTTTAGTAGTAGTGGTGGTGATAATGGTAGTAGTAGTGGTGGTGATAATGGTAGTAGTAGTGGTGGTGATAATGGTAGTAGTAGTGGTGGTGATAATGGTAGTAGTAGTGATGGTGATAATGGTAGTAGTAGTGATGGTGGTAATGGTAGTAGTAGTGGTGGTGAAAATGGTAGTAGTAGTGATGGTGGTAATGGTTAGTAGTAGTGATGGTGGTAATGGTTTAGTAGTAGTGATGGTGGTAATGGTAGTAGTAGTGGTGGTGATAATGGTAGTAGTAGTGATGGTGGTAATGGTAGTAGTATGTGATGGTGGTAATGTTAGTAGTAGTGGTGGTGGTAATGGTTAGTAGTAGTGGTGGTGGTAATGGTAGTAGTAGTGATGGTGGTAATGGTAGTAGTAGTGATGGTGGTAATGGTAGTAGTAGTGATGGTGTAATGTTAGTAGTAGTGGTGGTGGTAATGGTAGTAGTAGTGGTGGTGGTAATGGTAGTAGTAGTGATGGTGGTAATGGTTAGTAGTAGTGATGGTGGTAATGGTAGTATATGTGGTGGTGATAATGGTAGTGTAGTGATGGTGGTAATGGTAGTAGTAGTGATGGTGATAATGGTAGTAGTAGTGATGGTGGTATGTTAGTAGTAGTGATGGTGGTAATGGTAGTATAGTGGTGGTGATAATGGTAGTAGTAGTGATGGTGGTAATGGTAGTAGTAGTGATGGTGATAATGGTAGTAGTAGTGATGGTGGTAATGGTAGTAGTAGTGATGGTGGTAATGGTAGTAGTAGTGATGGTGGTAATGGTAGTAGTGTGATGGTGTAATGGTAGTAGTGAGTGGTGGTGGTAATGGTAGTAGTAGTGGTGGTGGTGGTAATGGTAGTTAGTAGTGATGGTGGTAATGGTAGTAGTAGTGATGGTGGTAATGGTTAGTACTAGTGGTGGTGATAAGGGTTTAGTAGTAGTGATGGTGGTAATGGTAGTAGTAGTGATGGTGGTATGGTAGTAGTAGTGAGGGTGGTAATGGTAGTAGTAGTGATGGTGGTAATGGTAGTAGTAGTGGTGGTGATAATGGTAGTAGTAGTGAGGGTGGCAATGGTAGTAGTATTTGGTGGTGGTAATGGTAGTAGTAGTGGTGGTGGTAATGGTAGTAGTAGTGGTGGTGGTGGTAATGGTAGTAGTAGTGGTGGCGGTAATGGTAGTAGTAGTGATGGTGATAATGGTAGTAGTAGTGGTGGTGATAATGGTAGTAGTAGTGGTGGTGATAATGGTAGTAGTAGTGATGGTGATAATGGTAGTAGTAGTGATGGTGATAATGGTAGTAGTAGTGATGGTGATAATGGCAGTGTAGTGGTGGTGATAATGGTAGTAGTAGTGGTGGTGGTAATGGTAGTAGTAGTGATGGTGATAATGGTTAGTAGTAGTGGTGGTGATAATGGTAGTTAGTAGTGGTGGTGATAATGGTAGTAGTAGTGATGGTGGTAATGGTAGTAGTAGTTGGTGGTGGTAATGGTAGTAGTAGTGGTGGTGGTGGTATGGTAGTAGTAGTGGTGGTGATAATGGTAGTAGTAGTGGTGGTTGATAATGGTAGTAGTAGTGGTGGTGATAATGGTAGTAGTAGTGATGGTGGTAATAGTAGTAGTAGTGATGGTGATAATGGTGAGTAGTAGTGGTGGTGATAATGGTTTAGTAGTAGTGGTGGTGATAATGGTAGTAGTAGTGATGGTGATAATGGTTAGTAGTAGTGATGGTGATAATGGTAGTAGTAGTGGTGGTGGATAATGGTAGTAGTAGTGGTGGTGATAATGGTAGCAGTAGTGGTGGTGGTAATGGTAGTAGTAGTGGTGGTGATAATGGTATAGTAGTAGTGGTGGTGATAATGGTAGTAGTAGTGTTGGTAGGTAATGGTAGTAGTAGTGGTGGTGGATAATGGTAGTAGTTGTGGTGGTGATAATGGTAGTAGTAGTGGTGGTGATAATGGTAGTAGTAGTGGTGGTGAAAGGTAGTAGTAGTGGTGGTGGTAATGGTAGTAGTAGTGTGGTGATAATGGTAGTAGTAGTGGTGGTGATAATGGTAGTAGTAGTGGTGGTGGTAATGGTTGTATAGTGGTGGTGATAATGGTTAGTAGTAGTGATGGTGGTTAATGGTAGTAGTAGTGGTGGTGGTAATGGTAGTAGTGTGATGGTGATAATGGTAGTAGTGTGGTGGTGGTAATGGAAGTAGTAGTGATGGTGATAATGGTAGTAGTAGTGGTGGTGGTTAATGGTGTAGTAGTGTGTGTGATAATGGTAGTAGTTAGTGGTGGTTGATAATGGTAGTAGTAGTGGTGGTGGTAATGGTGTAGTAGTGGTGGTGGTAATGGAGTAGTAGTGATGGTGTAATGGTAGTAGTAGTGGTGGTGTAATGGTAGTCAGTAGTGATGGTGATATGGTAGTAGTAGTGATGGTGATAATGGTATAGTAGTGATGGTGTAATGGTAGTGTAGTGGTGGTGGTATGGTAGTAGTAGTGGTGGTGGTAATGGTAGTAGTAGTGGTGGTGGTAATGGTAGTAGTAGTGGTGGTGATAATGGTGTAGTAGTGATGGTGATAATGGTAGTGTAGTGGTGGTGATAATGGTAGTAGTAGTGATGGTTATAATGGTAGTAGTAGTGATGGTGATAATGGTAGTAGTAGTGATGGTGATAATGGTAGTAGTAGTGGTGGTGGTAATGGTAGTAGTAGTGGTGGTGATAATGGTAGTAGTAGTAGTGGTGGTAATGGTAGTAGTAGTGGTGGTGGTAATGGTAGTAGTAGTGGTGGTGTAATGGTAGTAGTAATGGTGATAATGGTAGTAGTAGTGGTGGTGATAATGGTAGTAGTAGTGATGGTGATAATGGTAGTAGTAGTGGTGGTGGTAATGGAAGTAGTAGTGATGGTGATAATGGTAGTAGTAGTGATGGTGATAATGGTAGTAGTAGTGGTGGTGATAATGGTAGTAGTAGTGGTGGTGTAATGGTAGTAGTATGGTGATAATGGTAGTAGTAGTGGTGGTGATAATGGTGTAGTAGTGATGGTGATAATGGTAGTAGTAGTGGTGTGGTTAATGGTATCAGTAGTGGTGGTGGTAATGGAGTAGTAGTGATGGTGATAATGGTAGTAGTAGTGATGGTGATAATGGTAGTAGTAGTGGTGGTGGTAATGGTAGTAGTAGTGATGGTGGATAATGGTAGTAGTAGTGGTGGTGGTAATGGAAGTAGTAGTGATGGTGATAATGGTAGTAGTAGTGATGGTGATAATGGTAGTAGTAGTGGTGGTGGTAATGGTAGTAGTAGTGGTGGTGATAATGTAGCAGTAGTGGTGGTGATAATGGTAGCAGTAGTGATGGTGGTAATGGTAGTAGTAGTGTGGTGTAATGGTAGCAGTAGTGGTGGTGATAATGGTAGTAGTAGTGGTGGTGATAATGGTAGTAGTAGTGGTGGTGATAATGGTAGTAGTAGTGGTGGTGATAATGCTAGCAGTAGTGATGGTGATAATGGTAGCAGTAGTGGTGGTGATAATGGTAGCGTGTGATGGTGTAATGGTAGTAGTAGTGGTGGTGGTAATGGTAGTAGTAGTGGTGGTGGTAAAGGTAGTAGTAGTGGTGGTGGTAAAGGTAGTAGTAGTAGAGGTGGTAGTGATGGTAGTGGCAGCTCATGGTATTGCAGGTAAACTTCTCTCTCCCTCCTGCATGGTGGCCAGGTTGGTCAACAAGCAACACGGTGTTTACAACACTGAACTCATGCAGTAATATTCAACACTAGTAAGATCATACAGTTGTATGTACCACACGAGGGTAGAGTGAGAGAACTCTCTTACACACGAGGGTAGAGTGAGAGAACTCTCTTACAGACGAGGGTAGATGAGAAACTCTCTTACACACGAGGGTAGAGTGAGAGAACTCTTTTACACCAACGGGGTTAGAGTGAGAAAACCCTCTCTTACACACGAGGTTTTAGAGTGAGAGAACTCTCTTACACACGAGGGTAGAGTGAGAGAACTCTCTTACACACGAGGTTAGAGTGAGAGAACTCTCTTACACACGAGGGCAGAGTGAGAGAACTCTCTTACACACGAGGGTAGAGTGAGAGAACTCTCTTACAGACGAGGGTAGAGTGAGAGAACTCTCTTACACACGAGGGTAGAGTGAGACAACTCTCTTACACACGAGGGTAGAGTGAGAGAACTCTCTTACAGACGAGGGTAAGTGAGGGGAAATCTCTTTACACACGAGGGTAAAGTGAGAAAACTCTCTTACACACGAGGTTTAGAGGGGAGAGAACTCTCTTACACAACGAGGGTAAGTGAGAGAACTCTCTTACAACACGAGGGTAGAGTGAGAGAACTCTCTTACACACGAGGTTAAGTGAGAGAACTCTCTTACCACAGGGCAGAGTGAGAGAACTCTCTTATACACACTAGGGTAGAGTGAGAGAACTCTCTTACAGACGAGGTAGAGTGAGAGAACTCTCTACACACGAGTTAGAGTGAGAGAACTCTCTTACACACGAGGGTAGGTGAGAGAACTCTCTTACAGACGAGGGTAGAGTGAGAGAACTCATCTTACACACGAGGGTAGAGTGAGAGAACTCTCTTACACACGAGGTTAGAGTGAGAGAAACTCTCTTACACACGAGGGTAAGAGTGAGAGAATGTCTGGCTACACTGGAGGTAGAGTGGAGGTAACTCTGTTACACTAGGGGAAAGGTTGAGTGAGAGAATCGTGTTACACACGAGGTGTCAGAGTGTAGAGAACTCTCTTATAGAGTGGTGGTGATAGACTCCTTAGCAGAGATGGTGGGGTATGAGTGAGTAGAACCTGTACACACTGAGGTTAGAGTGGAGAGACTCTCGTTAAGGCACGAGAGGTAGAGTGAGAAACTCTCTTACGCACGAGGGTAGTGTGAGGGAATGTTAGCAAGGAGGGTTAAGAGTAGTAGAAGCTCTGTACGAACGGTAGTAGAGTGATGGCTGTTAATGGTAGCAGTGAGAGTAGTGGTAATGTACACACGTAGGTAGTGGTGGTAATGTGTAGATAGTAGTAGATGGTGGTAATGGTTAGCAGTAGTGGTGGTGGTAATGGTGTAGTAGTGGTGGTGGATAATGGTCTAGTAGTGGTAGGTGATAACTGTAGCAGAGTTGGTGGTAGATGTTACAGGGTCAGTAGTGAGTGTTTACGGTGTAATGGTAGCAGTAGTGTTGACGTGGGTATGGTAGTAGTAGAATTGGTGGTGGTAAATCGTCTAGCAGTAGTAGTGGGTAATGGATTAGCAGTAGTGGTGGTGGGTAATGGTTTCAGCAGTAGTAGTGGTGATTTAAATGGTAGCAGTAGGTGGGGTTTAAAGGGTAGTAGTAGTGGATCGGTGTTAAAGGTAGAGTAGTAGGTGTGGTAAAAGGTAGTAGTAGGGATGGTTGGTTAAAGGTAGTAGTATTACGAGGGGTGTATGTAGTGGCAGCTCTGGTATTGCCAGGTTAATATAACTCTCTACACCATGCATGGTGGCAGTGTTTGGTCACACAAGAACAGGTGTTTACAACACTGATAATGCAGTAATCATTACACACTAGAAGATATACAGTTGTATGTACCACACGAGGGTGTAGAGTGAGAGAACTCTCTTACACACGAGGGTAGAGTGAGAGAACTCTCTTACACACGAGGGTAGAGTGAGAGAACTCTCTTACACACGAGGTTAGAGTGAGAGAACTCTCTTACACACGAGGGTAGAGTGAGAGAACTCTCTTACACACGAGGTTAGAGTGAGAGAACTCTCTTACACACGAGGTTAGAGTGAGAGAACCTCTTCACACACGAGGTTAGGTGAGAGAAACTCTCTTCACACACGAGGTTAGAGTGAGAGAACTCTCTTCACACACGAGGTTAGAGTGAGAGAACTCTCTACACACGAGGTTAGAGTGAGAGAACTCTCTCACACACGAGGTTAGAGTGAGAGAACTCTCTCACACACGAGGTTAGAGTGAGAGAACTCTCTTACACACGAGGTTAGAGTGAGAGAACTCTCTCACACACGAGGTTAGAGTGAGAGAACTCTCTCACACACGAGGTTTAGAGGTGAGAGAACTCTCTACACACGAGGTTAGAGTGAGAGAACTCTCTACACACGAGGTTAGAGTGAGAGAACTCTTCACACACGAGGTTAGAGTGAGAGAACTCTCTACACACGAGGTTAGGTGAGAGAACTCTCTTACACACGAGGTTAGAGTGAGAGAACTCTCTACACACGAGGTTAGAGTGAGAGAACTCTCTACACACGAGGTTAGGAGTGAGAGAACTCTCTCACACACGAGGTTAGGGTGAGAGAACTCTCTCACACACGAGGTTAGAGTGAGAGAACTCTCTCACACACGAGGTTAGAGTGAGAGAACTCTCTCACACACGAGGTTAGGGTGAGAGAACTCTCTCACACACGAGGTTAGAGTGAGAGAACTCTCTACACACGAGGTTAGGTGAGAGAACTCTCTCACACACGAGGTTAGGTGTGAGAGAACTCTCTACACACGAGGTTAGAGTGAGAGAACTCTCTCACACACGAGGTTAGAGTGAGAGAACTCTCTCACACAACGAGGTTAGGAGTGAGAGAACTCTCTACACACAGGGTAGGTCTAGAGTAGAGAGAGAACTCTCTCACACACGAGGTTAGAGTGAGAGAACTCTCTCACACACGAGGTTAGGGTGAGAGAACTCTCTCACACACGAGGTTAGGGTGAGAGAACTCTCTCACACACGAGGTTAGGTGAGAGAACTCTCTCACACACGAGGTTAGAGTGAGAGAACTCTCTCACACACGAGGGTTAGAGTGAGAGAACTCTCTTCACACACGAGGTTAGAGGTGAGAGAACTCTCTCACACACGAGGGTTAGAGTGAGAGAACTCTCTCACACACGAGGGTAGAGTGAGAGAACTCTCTCACACACGAGGGTAGAGTGAGAGAACTCTCTCACACACGAGGTTAGAGTGAGAGAACTCCGAGCCTTCACTATCTTGAAGGATGAGAGATAAAAGAGAGAGATAAAAGAGAGAGATAAAAGAGAGAGATATAACAGTAAAAACACATAAACAAAGGAGAAATAAATAACGTGATAAAAGGGAATACGCAGTGGATTGAAGGACAGAGTGAGAGGGGATACCAGGGATAGTAGTGGGTAGATAGCAGACTTATGAAGGAGTGGAAGAGTCTACCAGGTAGACTGGTAGATGGTAGACACTGTCTTGATTGAGAGTGGGTGCTCCATCCTTTCAATAATCTTCTAATTTCTCCATCTTCTTCCCCCTCCTTCTCCTCTTCCTCTTCTTCCTCCGCCTTCTCTTCTTCCCCCTTTTTCTGCCTCCTTCTTCGTCATTCCTGTGACATGCTAAGAGTATGTTACCATTCATTTAAGTTATGTCACACCCATATAGTCATGCCTCCCTGAGTAGTGAAGCAGGTGATAAGAGTGTAACGAGTAGGGGCCCCCTTGTTATGCTAGCACCTTGGTTCAACAGGGCCCCCTTGTTATGTTAGCACCTTGGTTCAATAGGGCCCTCCTTGTTATGCTAGCACCTTGGTTCAACAGGGCCCCCTTGTTATGTTAGCACCTTGGTTCAATAGGGCCCTCCTTGTTATGCTAGCACCTTGGTTCAACAGGGGCCCCCTTGTTATGCTAGCACCTTGGTTCAACAGGGGCCCCCTTGTTATGCTAGCACCTTGGTTCAACAGGGGCCCCCTTGTTATGCTAGCACCTTGGTTCAACAGGGGCCCTCTTGTTATGCTAGCACCTTGGTTCAACAGGGGCCCCCTTGTTATGCTAGCACCTTGGTTCAACAGGGGCCCCCTTGTTATGCTAGCACCTTGGTTCAATAGGGGCCCCCTTGTTATGCTAGCACCTTGGTTCAACAGGAGCTCCCTTGTTATGCTAGCACCTTGGTTCAACAGGGGCTCCCTTGTTATGCTAGCACCTTGGTTCAACAGGGGCCCCCTTGTTATGCTAGCACCTTGGTTCAACAGGGCCCTCCTTGTTATGCTAGCACCTTGGTTCAACAGGGCCCCCTTGTTATGCTAGCACCTTGCTTCAACAGGGGCCCCCTTGTTATGCTAGCACCTTGGTTCAACAGGGCCCTCCTTGTTATGCTAGCACCTTGGTTCAATAGGGCCCTCCTTGTTATGCTAGCACCTTGGTTCAACAGGGCCCTCCTTGTTATGCTAGCACCTTGGTTCAACAGGGCCCTCCTTGTTATGCTAGCACCTTGGTTCAATAGGGCCCTCCTTGTTATGCTAGCACCTTGGTTCAACAGGGCCCTCCTTGTTATGCTAGCACCTTGGTTCAACAGGGGCCCCCTTGTTATGCTAGCACCTTGGTTCAACAGGGCCCTCCTTGTTATGCTAGCACCTTGGTTCAACAGGGGCCCCCTTGTTATGCTAGCACCTTGGTTCAACAGGGCCCTCCTTGTTATGCTAGCACCTTGGTTCAACAGGGGCCCCCTTGTTATGCTAGCACCTTGGTTCAACAGGGCCCTCCTTGTTATGCTAGCACCTTGGTTCAACAGGGCCCTCCTTGTTATGCTAGCACCTTGGTTCAACAGGGCCCTCCTTGTTATGCTAGCACCTTGGTTCAACAGGGCCCTCCTTGTTATGCTAGCACCTTGGTTCAACAGGGCCCTCCTTGTTATGCTAGCACCTTGGTTCAACAGGGCCCTCCTTGTTATGCTAGCACCTTGGTTCAACAGGGGCCCCCTTGTTATGCTAGCACCTTGGTTC
This sequence comes from Cherax quadricarinatus, assembly GCF_026875155.1. NCBI lineage: Eukaryota > Metazoa > Arthropoda > Malacostraca > Decapoda > Parastacidae > Cherax > Cherax quadricarinatus. Next base: position 35,722,542 of record NC_069453.1, on the reverse strand, counting down.
AACAGGGCCCTCCTTGTTATGCTAGCACCTTGGTTCAACAGGGCCCTACTTGTTATGCTAGCACCTTGGTTCAACAGGGCCCTCCTTGTTATGCTAGCACCTTTGTTCAACAGGGCCCTCCTTGTTATGCTAGCACCTTGGTTCAACAGGGCCCTCCTTGTTATGCTAGCACCTTGGTTCAACAGGGCCCTCCTTGTTATGCTAGCACCTTGGTTCAACAGGGCCCTCCTTGTTATGCTAGCACCTTGGTTCAACAGGGGCCCCCTTGTTATGCTAGCACCTTGGTTCAACAGGGCCCTCCTTGTTATGCTAGCACCTTGGGTCAACAGGGGCCCCCTTGTTATGCTAGCACCTTGGTTCAACAGGGCCCTCCTTGTTATGCTAGCACCTTGGTTCAACAGGGCCCTCCTTGTTATGCTAGCACCTTGGTTCAACAGGGGCCCCCTTGTTATGCTAGCACCTTGGTTCAACAGGGCCCTCCTTGTTATGCTAGCACCTTGGGTCAACAGGGGCCCCCTTGTTATGCTAGCACCTTGGTTCAACAGGGCCCTCCTTGTTATGCTAGCTCCTTGGTTCAACAGGGCCCTCCTTGTTATGCTAGCACCTTGGTTCAACAGGGCCCTCCTTGTTATGCTAGCACCTTGGTTCAATAGGGCCCTCCTTGTTATGCTAGCACCTTGGTTCAACAGGGGCCCCCTTGTTATGCTAGCACCTTGGTTCAACAGGGCCCTCCTTGTTATGCTAGCTCCTTGGTTCAACAGGGCCCTCCTTGTTATGCTAGCACCTTGGTTCAACAGGGCCCTCCTTGTTATGCTAGCACCTTGGTTCAATAGGGCCCTCCTTGTTATGCTATCACCTTGGTTCAATAGGGCCCTCCTTGTTATGCTAGCACCTTGGTTCAATAGGGCCCTCCTTGTTATGCTAGCACCTTGGTTCAATAGGGCCCTCCTTGTTATGCTAGCACCTTGGTTCAATAGGGCCCTCCTTGTTATGCTAGCACCTTGGTTCAATAGGGCCCTCCTTGTTATGCTAGCACCTTGGTTCAACAGGGCCCTCCTTGTTATGCTAGCACCTTGGTTCAACAGGGGCCCCCTTGTTATGCTAGCACCTTGGTTCAACAGGGCTCTCCTTGTTATACTAGCACCTTGGTTCAACAGGGGCCCCCTTGTTATGCTAGCACCTTGGTTCAATAGGGCCCTCCCTGTTATGCTAGCACCTTGGTTCAACAGGGGCCCCCTTGTTATGCTAGCACCTTGGTTCAACAGGGCCCTCCTTGTTATGCTAGCACCTTGGTTCAACAGGGCCCTCCTTGTTATGCTAGCACCTTGGTTCAACAGGGGCCCCCTTGTTATGCTAGCACCTTGGTTCAACAGGGGCCCTCCTTGTTATGCTAGCACCTTGGTTCAACAGGGGCCCCCTTGTTATGCTAGCACCTTGGCTCAACAGGGCCCTCCTTGTTATGCTAGCACCTTGGTTCAACAGGGCCCTCCTTGTTATGCTAGCACCTTGGTTCAACAGGGGCCCCCTTGTTATGCTAGCACCTTGGTTCAACAGGGCCCTCCTTGTTATGCTAGCACCTTGGTTCAACAGGGTCGTCCTTGTTATGCTATCACCTTGGTTCAACAGGGCCCTCCTTGTTATGCTAGCACCTTGTTCAACAGGGCCCTCCTTGTTATGCTAGCACCTTGGTTCAACAGGGCCCTCCTTGTTATGCTAGCACCTTGGTTCAACAGGGCCCTCCTTGTTATGCTAGCACCTTGGTTCAACAGGGCCCTCCTTGTTATGCTAGCACCTTGGTTCAACAGGGGCCCCCTTGTTATGCTAGCACCTTGGTTCAACAGGGCCCTCCTTGTTATGCTAGCACCTTGGTTCAACAGGGCCCTCCTTGTTATGCTAGCACCTTGGTTCAACAGGGCTCTCCTTGTTATGCTAGCACCTTGTTTCAATAGGGCCCTCCTTGTTATGCTAGCACCTTGGTTCAACAGGGCCCTCCTTGTTATGCTAGCACCTTGGTTCAACAGGGCCCTCCTTGTTATGCTAGCACCTTGGTTCAACAGGGCCCTCCTTGTTATGCTAGCACCTTGGTTCAACAGGGCCCTCCTTGTTATACTAGCTCCTTGGTTCAACAGGGCCCTCCTTGTTATGCTAGCACCTTGGTTCAACAGGGCCCTCCTTGTTATGCTAGCACCTTGGTTCAACAGGGCCCTCCTTGTTATGCTAGCACCTTGGTTCAACAGGGCCCTCCTTGTTATGCTAGCACCTTGGTTCAACAGGGCCCTCCTTGTTATGCTAGCACCTTGGTTCAACAGGGCCCTCCTTGTTATGCTAGCACCTTGGTTCAACAGGGCCCTCCTTGTTATGCTAGCACCTTGGTTCAACAGGGCCCTCCTTGTTATGCTAGCACCTTGGTTCAACAGGGCCCTCCTTGTTATGCTAGCACCTTGGTTCAACAGGGCCCTCCTTGTTATGCTAGCACCTTGGTTCAACAGGGCCCTCCTTGTTATGCTAGCACCTTGGTTCAACAGGGCCCTCCTTGTTATGCTAGCACCTTGGTTCAACAGGGCCCTCCTTGTTATGCTAGCACCTTGGTTCAACAGGGCCCTCCTTGTTATGCTAGCACCTTGGTTCAACAGGGCCCTCCTTGTTATGCTAGCACCTTGGTTCAACAGGGCCCTCCTTGTTATGCTAGCACCTTGGTTCAACAGGGCCCTCCTTGTTATGCTAGCACCTTGGTTCAACAGGGCCCTCCTTGTTATGCTAGCACCTTGGTTCAACAGGGCCCTCCTTGTTATGCTAGCACCTTGGTTCAACAGGGCCCTCCTTGTTATGCTAGCACCTTGGTTCAAGCATCCAGTGTTGTACAGTGATGTGGCTCTCTCGTGAATCATCACTGGCAGACTAACCTCCAAGTCTGGTCGAGGACGGTTCTCGCTGGTCGAGGACGGTTCTCGCTGGTCGAGGACGGTTCTCACTGGTCGAGGACGTTTCTCGCTGGTCGAGGACGGTTCTAGCTTGTCGAGGACGGTTCTCGCTGGTAGAGGACGGTTCTCACTGGTCGAGGACGGTTCTCGCTGGTCGAGGAAGGTTCTCGCTGGTCGAGGACGGTTCTAGCTTGTCCAGGACGGTTGTAGCTTGTCGAAGACGGTTCTCACTGGTAGAGGACGGTTCTCACTGGTCGAGGACGGTTCTCGCTGGTCGAGGACGGTTCTAGTTTGTCCAGGACGGTTCTAGCTTGTCGAGGACGGTTCTCGCTGGTCGAGGACGGTTCTTGTGCCGAGTCTTTTGCACTGCCTTACTGTACATATCTATACACTATACTATACACTATACTATACACTATACTATACACTATACTATACACTATACTATACACTATACATACATTGTCTGCTGTTAGGCGAAGAAACTGTAAATATTTATTCTGTTGCCTGTTGTTGATTGCTGGTTCTTACCTTGGTTATGTTGTTACAACCAGGTGTGCAGGCCACTGCACTGTATCTAGTGCTACAACCAGGTGTGCAGGCCACTGCACTGTATCTAGTGCTACAACCAGGTGTGCAGGCCACTGCACTGTATCTAGTGCTACAACCAGGTGTGCAGGCCACTACACTGTATCTAGTGCTACAACCAGGTGTGCAGGCCACTGCACTGTATCTAGTGCTACAACCAGGTGTGCAGGCCACTACACTGTATCTAGTGCTACAACCAGGTGTGCAGGCCACTACACTGTATCTGGTGTTACAACCAGGTGTGCAGGCCACTACACTGTATCTGGTGCTACAACCAGGTGTGCAGACCACTACATTGTATCTGGTGTTACAACCAGGTGTGCAGGCCACTACACTGTATCTGGTGCTACAACCAGGTGTGCAGGCCACTACATTGTATGTGGTGTTACAACCAGGTGTGCAGGCCACTACACTGTATCTGGTGCTACAACCAGGTGTGCAGGCCACTACATTGTATCTGGTGTTACAACCAGGTGTGCAGGCCACTACACTGTATCTGGTGCTACAACCAGGTGTGCAGGCCACTACATTGTATCTGGTGCTACAACCAGGTGTGCAGGCCACTACATTGTATCTGGTGTTACAACCAGGTGTGCAGGCCACTACACTGTATCTGTGTTGGTAATACTTCCTGCTCCTCTTTCTCCTTCCTATATTTACTCCTTTACTCCAGGATTCTGTCTTCTCTTGTCTACCATTTCTTTCTGTCTCTCTCCTAGTCTCTCTCTCTCTCTCTCTCTCTCTCTCTCTCTCTCTCTCTCTCTTTCTTTCTCTCCCTCTCCTTTCCTCTCTTCATCTATCTTCCCTCCCTTTTCTCCATTCCCTTTTTCCTTCTCTCTTTTCTCCTCATCGTCTTCGTTCCTTCAATACCTTCCACCTCTCTCCCCTCCCTCTCCCGCTCCCTCCCCTCTCACTCCCTCTCATTTTTTACTCTCACAACTCCTGAAGACAAACGAGGGGAGCCGAGGGTACGCGGTAAGAGAGAAGAGAGAGAAGAGAGAGAGAGAGAGAGAGAGAGAGAGAGAGAGAGAGAGAGAGAGAGAGAGAGAGAGAGAGAGAGAGAGAGAGAGAGAGAGAGAGAGAGAGAGAGAGACCTGAAACATCTGCCCTCACCACACATACATCACCCTCCCTCCCACAGGTTGCAACATCTTAGAGAGAAAGCTAAGATTTGACCTCCCATTTTTGAACGTCTTCGTCTCCACCTCCTGACCTCTTACACACACACACACACACACACACACACACACACACACACACACACACATATACACACACACACGATCCATGCATAGCTTGAAGAAAAGGTATGATAAACCTTATGGAGCAGGGAGAGCGTGGACCTAGCAGCGACCAGTGAAGAGGCGGGGCCAGGAGCTATGAATCGACCCCTGCAACCACAGCTAGGTGATTACAAACACACACACACACTCACAGGAGAGAGAGGTGTCAGTGTGGGCGCATGTGACGAGCGGGGTTCCACAAGCGTCAGTCCTGGGACCGGTGCTGTTTCTGGTATTTGTGGATGACATGGCGGAAGAAACACACTCAGACAATGTGAAGCTGATGAGGATCAGGTACGACTACAAGGGGATCTGGATCACCTACAAGAGGATCTGGACAGTCTACAAGGGGATCTGGACAGTCTACAAAGGTATCTGGACAGTCTACAAAGGGATCTGGACAGTCTACAAAGGTATCTGGACAGTCTACAAAGGGATCTGGACAGACTACAATGGGATCTGGACAGACTACAAAGGGATCTGGACAGACTACAAAGGGATCTGGACAGACTACAAAGGGATCTGGACAGACTACAAAGGGATCTGGACAGTCTACAAAGGTATCTGGACAGTCTACAAGGGGATCTGGACAGTCTAAAAAGGTATCTGGACAGTCTACAAAGGGATCTGGACAGTCTACAAAGGTATCTGGACAGTCTACAAAGGGATCTGGACAGTCTACAAAGGGTTCTGAACAGACTACAATGGGATCTGGACAGACTACAAAGGGATCTGGACAGACTACAAAGGGATCTGGACAGACTACAAAGGGATCTGGACAGACTACAAAGGGATCTGGACAGACTACAAAGGGATCTGGACAGACTACAAAGGGATGTGGACAGACTACAAAGGGATCTGGACAGACTACAAAGGGATCTGGACAGACTACAAAGGGATCTGGACAGACTAAAAAGGGATGTGGACAGACTACAAAGGGATCTGGACAGACTACGAAGGGATCTGGACAGATTACAATGGGATCTGGACAGACTACAAAGGGATCTGGACAGACTACAATGGGATCTGGACAGACTACAATGGGATCTGGACAGACTACAATGGGATCTGGACAGACTACAATGGGATCTGGACAGACTACAATGGGATCTGGACAGACTGCAATGGGATCTGGACAGACTACAAAGGGATCTGGACAGTCTACAAAGGGATCTGGACAGTCTACAAAGGGATCTGGACAGTCTACAAAGGGATCTGGACACTCTACAAAGGGATCTGGACAGTCTACAAAGGGATCTGGACAGTCTACAAAGGGATCTGGACAGTCTACAAAGGGATCTGGGACTACAAGGATCTACATACAAGGGATCTGGACAGTCTACAAAGGGATCTGGACAGTCTACAAAGGGATCTGGACAGTCTACAAAGGGATCTGGACAGTCTACAAAGGGATCTGGACAGTCTACAAAGGGATCTGGACAGTCTACAAAGGGATCTGGACAGTCTACAAAGGGATCTGGACAGTCTACAAAGGGATCTGGACAGTCTACAAAGGGATCTGGACAGTCTACAAAGGGATCTGGACAGTCTACAAAGGGATCTGGACAGTCTACAAAGGGATCTGGACAGTCTACAAAGGATCTGGACAGTCTACAAAGGATCTGGACAGTCTACAAAGGATCTGGACAGTCTACAAAGGGATCTGGACAGTCTACAAAGGGATCTGGACAGTCTACAAAGGGATCTGGACAGACTACAAAGGGATCTGGACAGGTTAGGAGTCTGGTCAGACAAATGGCTGTTGGAGTTCAACCTGCAGGTGGCTCAGGTCAGCAACAACAGACAAGTAGAATCAGGATTTTTGGTTTAATGTTCGCTTAACTCGTTGATATTATTGCTGATGTTGAATGTTAGTTGCTATCTCCTGGTCCCCCTTCCCTTCCCTTCCTTTCCTTTACCCTCTTCCTCCTACCCCCTACCCCCCCTTCCCCCTACATCCCCTTTCCTTCCCCCCTTCTCCTCACCTCTCTCCACCCCACTTCCCCCCTCCCCTCCCCCTCCCTCCCTCCTCCCCCTCCTCCCCCCTCCTCCAATACAACACTTGGAACTCTCCCAAAACTTCCCCTCTCCCTCAAGGATGAGATATCTGGTGACTCCTTTCCCTCTCACTCCCACTCACCCTCTCTCACTCCCACTTTCCCTCTCACTCCCACTTTCCCTCTCACTCCCACTCACCCTCTCTCACTCCCACTTTCCCTCTCACTCCCACTCACCCTCTCTCACTCCCACTTTCCCTCTCACTCCCACTCACCCTCTCTCACTCCCACTTTCCCTCTCACTCCCACTTTCCCTCTCACTCCCACTCACCCTCTCTCACTCCCACTTTCCCTCTCACTCCCACTCACCCTCTCTCACTCCCACTTTCCCTCTCACTTACCTGGTTGTTGTAATTACCGGGTTTTTGGTTTCCCTTTTTTTCCCTGGGTTTTGGGCCCCTTTGGTTGTTGCTTACCTGTTTTTTCTTCCCGTTGTTTTTACCTTTTTGTTGTACTTACCTGGTTTTTGTTCTTTGTTTGTTGTACTTACCTGGTTTTTTTTTTATTTACCTGTTTTTCTTACCTTTTTGTTGTTTTACCCTTTGTTGTACTTACCTTTGTTGTAACTTTTTTCCCTTTTTTGGGTTGTTTACCCCCTGGTTGTTGTTTCCTGGTTGTTTACTTACCTGGTTTTGTAATTTTTTTGTTTACTTTGGGTTTTTTTTTTTCCCGGTTGTTTTTCCGTTTTTTACCTTTTCTTTTTTTTACTTCCCGGGTTGTTTTTTACCCTTTTTTTTTCGGTTTTTACTTACCTGGTTTTTAAACTTACCTTTTTGTCTTACCGGGTTGTTGTTTATTTTTGGGGGACTTCCCGGGGGGTTTTTCCCTTTTTTCCCCTTTTTGTTTTTTGGTTTTTACTTTTTGTTTACTTACCGGGGTTTTTGTTTCTTACCGGTTTTTGGTTTCCCCTTTGTTTTTATTACCTGGTTGTTTACTTATTTTGTTTATTACCTGGTTTTGTACTTACCTTTTTTAGGGGGTTTGTTTTACCTGGTTGTTTTTTTTTTGTTTTTTTTCTTCCTGTTTGTACTTACCCCTTTTTTTGTTGTTCTTTTTGTTTGTTTCCCTTTTGGGTTGTTTACCTGGGTTTTGTACTTCCCTTTTTTTTTTCTTCCCTGGTTTTTTTGTTGTATTTTTTTAAAACATTTTTTTTTTTTTGGGTTGTTTTTATTTATGTTTTTTTATTTGTTTTTAGGGAAAAAACTTCCCTTTGGTCACCTTACGGGGTTTTTACCCACACCAAAAACCCGGTTTTTAAACTTTTTTTTTTTTTTCCCCCGGAAACCCCTTTTTTTTTTTTGCCCCGGGGTGTGGGTTTTCCCCCCGTTTTTTTAAAAAGGGGGGATGGGAAAAATTGAAAAAATTAAAGGGGGAAAAAAAAACCCCCCCCAAAAAAAAAAAAAAACCCAAAAAAAAAATTTTAAAAAGGAAAACCCCTTTAAAAAGGAAATTTTAAAAATTGGGCCCAAAAAAAACCCCAAAAAACCCATTTGGGCCCCAAAGAAAAAAAAAAAAATTAAAAAAAAATTAAGCCCGAAAAAAAAAACCCCAAACCCCAAAAAACCCCCCCCCAAAAACCCAAAAAACAAAAACACACCCCAAAACCACTGGGAAAAAAAAAAAAACCCCCACCCAAATCCCCCCAAAAAAAATTCCACCAAAACAGGGGCAAATTTCCCCCCTTTCCCCCCAAAGAAAACCCCAAAAACCCAAACGGGGAAAAACAGAAAAAATTTAAAATAAGGTAAAGGGAGGGGACGAAAAATGCAAAAAATTTAAAAAACAAACAAACCCAAATCCCGGAACAAGTAAGGGAAAAAAAAAAAAAGGGGCCCCCAAAAACATAAAAATGAAACTCATCGAAATAAACCCTTACCCCAAACTAAAAAATAAAAAAATTTAGAAAAAACCAACCCAAACCCAACAAACACAAAAAAAAAACCAAAAATTTAAATCCCAAATAATATATTAAAACCCTTTGAAAAATAAAAGCAAAAAAAGGGTTTTAAGGGAAAGGGAAAAAAATAAAGGGGGGTAAAAAATTAAAAAAAATGAAGGTGAAAAAGGGAAAAAAAAAAAAAAAAAGAAAAGGGGGAGGAAAAGGTAAGGGGAAAGTAGGAAAATTTCTCGGGGTAAATTTTAAAAAGGGTAAAAATTTTAAAAGAGATTTTTCCCAGCCCTAAAGTATTTAGGGTAAACCCCTCAAACGGAAAGAAATTTAAGACGGGGAAAAAACCCAGACGGTGAATACCTAAAAAACGGATAAAAAACCCAAAAACAAAAAACCAAAACCCAAAACCCAAAAAACTCTAAAAAGGAAAAAATCTCCCCCGGGTGTTTAAATCCCAAAAGGACGTGGATATCTCTCAAGACTGAAAAAAAATATCTCTCAAGGAGAGATTTCTCAAACGGTAAAGAATCTCTCAAGACGGTAAAGTTCTCCAAGAGGTAAATATCTCCAAGACGGTAAAGATATCTCTCAAGGGTTAAAATACTCTCAAGACGGAGAAAAATTCTCCAAGCGGGAAAAATTTCCCCAAGAGGTAAAAAAAATTCCCAAGACGGTAAAAATTTTCCCAAGGGGGGAGAGATATCTCTCAAGACGGAAAAGATTCCTCAAGGGGTGAAATCTCTAAGAGGGGTTGGGTTATCTCTCGACGGTGGATTTTCTAAAGACGGGGGATTCTTAAACGGGGTTCCCAAAGGGGAAAGGTAAAGATATTTTGTGGTTTTGGGGGTTTTTTTTGTTTTTTTTTTTTTTTTTTTCAAATTTTAATTTTTTTTTTTTTTTTCTAAAATTTTTTTTTTTTTTGGGGTTTTTTTTTTTATTTTAAAATTTTTTTTTTTTTGGGGGGGGTTTTTATTAAAAATTAAAATTTTTTTTTTTTTTTTTTTTTTTTTTTTTTTTTTTTTTTTTAAAAAATTTAAAAAAAAAAATTTTTAAAAAAATTTTTTTTTTTTTTTTTTTTTTTAATTTTTTTAAAAATTCCCTTTTAAAAATTTAAAAATTTTTTTTTTTTTTTTTTTTTTTTTTTTTTTTCCCCTTTTTTTTTTTTTTTTAAAAATATTTTTTTTAATTTTTTAAAAAAAACCCAAAAAAAAAAAATTTTTTTTTAAAAAAAAAAAAACCCCCCCTTTTTTTTTTTTTTTTCCCCCCCCCAAAAAATAAAAAAAAAAAAAAAAAAAAAAAAAAAAAAAAAAAAAAAAAAAAAAAAAAAAAAAAAAAAAAAAAAAAAAAAAAAAAAACCCCAAACCCCAAAAAAAAAAAACAAACCCCAAAAAAAAACCCAAAAAAAAAAACCCAAAAAACCAAAAAAAAAAAAAAAACCAAACCCAAACCCAAAACCCCCCAAAAAAAAAAAAAAAAAAACCCCAAAAAAACCCACAACCAAAAAACAAACCAAACCCAAACCCAAACAAAAACCAAACAAAAAAACAAAACAAACAAACAAACCAAAAAACCAACCCCAAAAAAAACCACCAAACCACAAAAACCCCCAAACCCCCCAACCAAAAAAAACCAAAAAAAAAAACCACAACCAAACCCAAACAAACCACCAAACTACAAAAAAACCCCAAAACAACCCAAACCAAACAACACAAACCCAAACCCCCAAACCAAACCAAAACAAAAACCCCAAAAAACAAACACAACAAACCAAAAAAAAACCAACAAACAAACCCCCCCAAACAAAAAAACAAAAAAAAACCCCAAACCAAAAACCCAAAAAAACAACCAAAAAAACACAACAAACAAACACACAAACAAAACAAACCAAACAAAAAAACCCAAAAAAACAAACCAACAAACAAACACAACAAAAAAACAAAAAACAAAAAAAAAACAAAAAAACAACAAACAAAACAAAAACAAACAAAAAAAACAACAAACAACAAACAAAAAACCAAACAAACAAACAAACAAACAAACAAACAACACAACAAACAAACACAACAAAAAAACAAACCCAAACAAAAAACAAACAAAAAAACAAACACAACAAAAAACAAACAAAAAAACAAACAAACAAAAAAAACAACAAAAAACCAAAAAACCACAAAAACAAACAAACCCCCAAAAAAACCCAAAAAAACCAAAAAAAACAAAAAACACAAAAAACAACAAAAAAACAAACAAACAAACACAACAAACAAAAAAACAAAAAAACAAACAAAAAAACCCAAAACCCCCCCAAAAAAAAAACCCCCCCCCCCAAAAAAACCCAAAAAAAACCCAAACCCCCCAAAAAAAAAAAACCAACAAACAAACAAAACAAAAAAACCCCCCAAAAAAAAAACAAACCCAAAACAACCCCCCAAAAAACCCCCAAAAAAACCCAAAACCCCACCACCCAAAAAAACCCAAACAAACCCCAAAAACACAAAAAACCAAAACAAACAAACAAACAAACACAAAAAAACAAACAAAAAAAAACAAACCAACAAACAAAAACAAACCCAACAAAACCCCAAAAAAACACAACAAAAAAACAAACAAACACCAAAAAAAAAAAACAAAACAACAAACAAACACAACAAACAAAAAAACAAACACAAAAAAAACAAACAAACACAACAAACAAACAAAAACAAACAAAAAACAAAAAAAAACAACAAAAACAAACAAACAAACAAACAAACACAAAAAACAAACAAAACAAAAAAAAACAAAAAAAAAACAAACAAAAAAACAAACAAACACAAAAAAAAAAACAAACAAACAAACAAACAACACCAAACAAACAAACAAAAAAAACCAACAAACAAACAAACAAAACCAAACAAACAAACACAACAAAAAAACACAACAAACAAAACAACAAACAAACAAACAACAAACAAAAAACACAACAAACAAACACAAAAAACAAAAAAAACAAAAAAAACACAACAAACAAACACAACAAAAAAACCCAAAAAACAAACAAAAAAACACAAAAAAACAAACAACAAAAAAAACCCACAACAAACAAACACAAAAAAAAAAAAAACAAACAAACCAAAAAAAAACAAACACAAAAAAAAAACAAAAACAAACAACAAACAAACACAACAAACAAACACAAAAAAAAAAACACAACAAACAAACACAACAAACAAACAAAAAAAAAAACAAACAAAACAAACAAACAACAAACAAACACAACAAACAAACAAAAAACCCCAACACAACAAAACAAACACAAAAAAACAAACAAAACAAAAAAACACAACAAACAAACACAACAAACAAAACAACAAACAAAAAAAACACAACAAACAAAAAAACACAACAAACAAACCAAAAAACAAAAACAAAAAACACCAAACAAACAAAAACAAAAAACACAAAAACAAACCAAAAAACAAACACAACAAACAAACAAAACAAACAAACACAACAAAAAACCAAACAAACAAACAAAAAAAAACAAAAAAAACAAACACAACAAAAAAACAACAAACAAAACAAAAAACAAACAAAAAAAAAACAAACACAACAAAAAAACCAAAAAAAAAAACAAAAAACAAACAAACAAAAAAACAAACACACAAAAAAACACAACAAACAAACAAAAAAAAAACAACAAACAAACACAAAAACAAACAAAACAAAAAAACAACAAAACAACACAACAAACAAACCAAAAAAAAAAAACAACAAACAAACAACAAACAAACAAAAAAAACAAACACAAAAAACAAAAACAAACAACAAAACAAAAAAACCAACAAAAAAACCCAAAACAAACAAACAAAAAAACAAAACAAACAACAAACAAAACAAACAAACAAAACAAACAAACAACAAACAAACCAACAAAAAACAACAAAAAAAAACAAACAAACAAAAAAAAAAAAACACAACAAACAACAAACAAAACAACAAACAAACACAACAAACAAACACAAAAAACAAACAACAAACAAACACAACAAACAAACAACAAACAAACAAAAAAACAAACACAACAAACAAAAAAAAACAAACCAACAAACAAACAAACACAACAAACAAACAAAACAAACACAACAAACCCAACAAACAAAACAAACAACAAACAAAAAAAACACAAAAAACAAACACAACAAAAAAACCAAAAAACAAACAAAACAAAACAAAACAAACACAACAAAAAAAACGCAACAAACAAACATAACAAACAAACACAAAAAACAAACAAAACAACACAAAAAACAACACAACAAACAAACAAAAACAAAAAAACAAACAAACAAACAAACAACAATTCTGTTTTGTATCACAATTAATAAAAGAGAAAAATAAATTATTAATCAGGTAAATCTATCAGCCTGACCGGATAGATAATAGATGGTGGGGGGAGGGAGGGGGGGAGGGTAGGGGGGAGGGGGGGGAGGGGAGTGGGGGGGGGGAGAGGGGGAGGTTTTTCTGAGAGGTGAACACCCCTGCCCTGCGTGACCTACTCGTCAACAGGTCAGGTCAGTGTTTATAGTCATAATAATTGTACTTACCTGGTTGTTGTACTTACCGGTTTGTTGGATTACCGGGTTTTGTACTTCCCGGTTGTTGTACTTCCCGGGTTTTTTTGTACTTTACCTGGTTGTTGTACTTCCTGGTTGTTGTATTCCCCTTTGTTGTATTTACCTGGTGTTGTCTTACCTGGTTTTGTACTTACCGGGTTGTTGTACTTCCCGGTTTTTGTACTTCCCTGGTTGTTGTACTTCCCCGGGTTTGTTGTATTACCTGTTGTTGATTACCGGGTTGTTAACTTACCTGGTTTTATATTTACCTTTTTGTTGTATTCCCTGGTTGTTTACTTCCCGGGTTGTTATACTTCCTGGTTGTTGTACTTCCGGTGTTGTACTTACCGGTTGTTGTCTTACCTGGTTGTTAATTTACCTGGTTGTTGTACTTCCTGGTTTTTTGTACTTACCTGGTTGTTGTCTTACCTGGTTGTTGTACTTACCGGGTTTTGTACTTACCTGGTTGTTAAAATTTACCTTTTGTTGTATTACCTGGTTGTTTACTTCCCTGGTTGTTAAATTTTACCTGGTTGTTGTTTTCCTGGTTGTTGATTTACCTGGTTGTTGTACTTACCTGGTTGTTTTTCTTACCTGGTTTTTACTTACCTGTTGTTGTACTTACCTGGTTGTTGTACTTCCCGGGTTTGTTAACTTACCGGTTTTTGTACTTCCCGGGTTTTGTTGTATTTTACCGGGTTTTTGTATTTCCCCCTGGTTGTTGTTTACCTGGTTGTTTATTTCCCTGGTTGCCCCCCCCTTCCCTGTTTTATACTTCCCGGGTTTTTTGTATTACCTGGTTTGTACTTCCCCGGGTTTGTTGTACTTACCGGTTGTTAATTTACCGGGTTGTTATATTCCCGGGTTTGTTTACTTACCTGGTTTTGACTTACCGGGTTGTTATACTTACCGGTTTTGTACTTACCGGGTTTGTTAACTTACCTGTTGTTTATTTTACCGGGTTGTTATACTTACCTGGGTTGTTATACTTACCGGGTTGTTGTATTTACCTGGTTGTTGTACTTACCTGGTTGTTAATTTCCCCGGTTGTTAATTACCTGGTTGTTGTACTTCCCTGGTTGTTTATTCCCGGGTTGTTTTACTTACCGGTTGTTGTACTTACCGGTTGTTGCACTTACCGGGTTTTGTTTACTTACCTGTTGTTGAACTTCCCTCTTGTTTATTTTACCTGGTTGTTGTATTTACCTCGTTGTTGTCTTACCTTTTTTGTATTTACCTGGTGTTGTACTTACCCCGTTGTTGTACTTACCCGTTTTGTACTTCTGGTTGTTTATACTTACCTCGTTGTTGTCTTCCCTCTTGGGGTATTACCTCGTTTTGTACTTCCCGGTTTTGTTGTACTTCCCCTCTTTGTTGTACTTCCCTCGTTTTTGTACTACCTCGTTGTTGTACTTCCCTGGTGTTATACTTACCCTTGTTGTATTCCCCTCGTTGTTGTACTTACCTCTTTTTTGTACTTACCGGGTTTTGTTGTACTTACCTCGTTGTTGTACTTCCCTCGTTGTTGTACTTACCTCTTGTTGTATTTAACCCGGGTTGTTATACTTCCCTCGTTGTTGTACTTCCCCTTTTTGTTGTACTTACCTCTTGGTTGTATTTACCGGGGTTTTGTACTTCCCTCGTTGTTGTATTTACCGGGTTTTTTTGCACTTACCTGGTTGTTGTACTTACCTCGTTGTTGTACTTACCTGGTTTTTTGTACTTACCTGGTTGTTGTACTTACCTGGTTTTGTACTACCTGGTTTTTTAAACTTACCTGGTTTGTACTTACCTGGTTGTTGTACTTCCCTGGTTTTAACTTACCCTTGTTGTACTTACCTCGTTTTATACTTACCTCTTTGTTGTACTTACCGGTTGTTTATTCCCCTCGTTTTTTGTACTTACCTCGTTGTTGTATTTACCTCGTTGTTGTACTTCCCGGTTTTGTACTTACCGGGTTTGTTGTCTTACTCGTTGTTGTACTTACCTGGTTGTTGTCTACCCGTTTTGATTCCTCGTTGTTGTACTTACCTGGTTGTTAACTTATGGTTGTTTACTACCTGGTTGTTATATTACCGGTTGTTGACTTCCCTGGTTGTTGTATTACCGGTTGTTGTACTTCCCTGGTTGTTATCTTACCGGGTTGTTGTACTTACCTGGTTTTTGTACTTCCCTGGTTGTTGTATTTCCCCTGGTTGTTAACTTCCCTGGTTTTTTGTATTACCTGGTGTTGTACTTACCTGGTTGTTATACTTACCCTGGTTGTTATACTTCCCGGGGTTTTTAAACTTACCTGGTTGTTGTACTTACCGGGTTTTTTGTCTTACCTGGTTTTTGTCTTACCGGTTGTTATACTTATGGTTGTTATATACCTGGTTGTTGTACTTACCTGGTTGTTATACTTACCTGGTTGTTTACTTACCTGGTTGTTGACTTACCTTTTTGTACTTCCTGGTTGTTGTACTTCCCCTGGTTTTGTACTTACCGGTTGTTATATTTACCGGTTGTTGTACTTACCTGGTTGTTGTATTTACCTGGTTGTTGTACTTCCCGGGTTGTTATACTTGCCTCGTTGTTGTCTTCCCTGGTTGTTGTACTTCCCGGGTTTGTTGTACTTACCTGGTTGTTGTACTTACCTGGTTGTTATACTTACCTGGTTGTTGTACTTACCTGGTTGTTATACTTACCTGGTTGTTGTACTTACCTGGTTTTGTATTCCCGGTTGTTGTACTTACCTGGTTGTTTACTTACCTGGTTGTTGTACTACCGGGTTTGTTATATTTTCCTGGTTGTTGTATTTCCCTGGTTTTTTATACTTACCTGGTTGTTATATTACCGGGTTGTTGTACTTCCCGGGTTGTTGTACTTACCTGGTTGTTGTACTTCCGGGTTGTTAACTTACCTGGTTTTTGTACTTACCGGGTTGTTGTACTTACCTGTTGTTGTACTTACCTGGTTGTTATCTTACCTGGTTTTGTATTACCTGGTTGTTTTTTCCCTGGTTGTTGTACTTACGGGTTGTTGTATTACCTGGTTGTTGTATTACCGGGTTGTTGTACTTCCCTGGTTGTTATACTTACCTGGTTGTTGTATTTCCCGGTTGTTGTATTACTGGTTTTGTCTTCCCTGGTTGTTATATTTACCTGGTTGTTAAAAACTTCCCTGGTTGTTGTACTTACCGGTTTTTGTACTTACCGGGTTTTGTTTACTACCGGTTGTTGTACTTACCTGGTTTTTAACTTACCGGGTTGTTATCTTACCTGGTTGTTATATTCCCTGGTTGTTATACTTACCTGGTTGTTGTACTTCCCGGGGTTTTTGTATTACCGGGTTGTTATACTTCCTGGTTTTTTAACTTACCTGTTGTTGTACTTCCCGGGTTTATCTTCCCTGGTTTTGTATTTACCTGGTTGTGTATTTACCGGGTTGTTGCACTTACCGGGTTGTTATACTTACCTGGTTGTTGTACTTCCTCTTGTTGTCTTACCGGGTTGTTGTTTACCCGTTGTTGTACTTACCGGGTTGTTGTACTTACCGGTTTTGTTTTTTCCTCGTTGTTGTACTTACCTCGTTGTTGTACTTCCCGGGTTTGTTAACTTACCTCGTTGTTGTATTTTACCCGTTGTTGTACTTCCTCGTTGTTGTACTTCCGGGTTTTGTACTTACCTCGTTTTACTTACCTCGTTGTTGTACTTCCCTCGTTGTTGTACTTACCTGGTTGTTATACTTCCCTCGTTGTTGTACAAACCTCGTTTTGTACTTACCTCGTTGTTGTACTTACCTTTTGTTGTATTACTCGTTGTTGTACTTACCTCTTTGTTGTACTTCCTCGTTTTTGTACTTACCTTTTGTTAATTTACCTCTTTGTTGTCTTCCTCGTTTTTGTACTTACCTCGTTGTTGTACTTACCGGTTTTTACTTACCTCTTTTTTGTACTTCCCCTGGTTGTTCCCTTAAAACCGGGTTTGTTTACTTACCTCTTTGTTGTACTTACCTGGTTGTTTTATTACCTGGTTGTTGTACTTCCCGGTTTTGAACTACCGGGTTTGTTGATTTACGGGTTTTTTTACTTACCTGGTTGTTGATTTTACCGGGTTTGTTATCTTACCCCCGTTGTTGTACTTACCTCTTTGTTATCTTCCTCTTTGTTGACTTACCTGGTTGTTATTTACCTCGTTTTGACTTACCCGTTTTTGTACTTACCTCTTGTTGTCCCTTACCGGGTTTTGGTACTTACCGGGTTTTTACTTACCTCGTTTTGTATTACCTGGTTGTTTTATTTTCCCTCGTTGTTTATTTACCTCTTTGTTGTACTTACCGGGTTTTTAATTACCTGGTTGTTGTACTCCGGGTTGTTATACTCCCTTTGTTGCTTACCTGGTTTTGATTTTACCGGTTGTTGTACTTCCCGGGTTGATACTTACCGGTTGTTGTATTACCTGGTTGTTGTACTTACCTGGTTGTTGTACTTACCTGGTTGTTATACTTCCTGGTTGTTGTACTTCCCTGGTTTTTTGTACTTACCTGGTTTTTATACTTCCTGGTTGTTATACTTACCTGGTTGTTAACTTCCCTGGTTGTGTACTTACCTGTTGTTGCTTATGGTTGTTGTATTACCTGGTTGTTATACTTACCTGGTTGTTACTTACCTGGTTGTTGTACTTACCTGGTTGTTATACTTACCGGGTTGTTATACTTACCTGGTTGTTGACTTACCTTTTTGTTGTATTTACCTGGTTGTTGTACTTCCTGGTTTTTGTACTTCCCGGGTTGTTATATTCCCGGGTTTTGTATTTACCGGGTTTTGTATTTACCGGGTTGTTGTATTTCCCGGGTTGTTTACTTGCCTCGTTGTTGTACTTACCTGGTTGTTGTATTTACCTGGTTGTTGTACTTCCCTGGTTGTTGTACTTCCCGGGTTTTAACTTCCCGGTTTTTGACTTCCCTGGTTTTTGTACTTACCTGGTTGTTGTTTACGGGTTTGTTGTACTTCCCTGGTTGTTGTACTTACCGGGTTGTTGTACTTACCGGGTTGTTGTCTTACCGGGTTTGTTTACTTACCCGTTGTTGACTTACCTGGTTGTTGTACTACCTCTTTGTTGTATTTACCCTTTGTTGTTTTACCGGTTTTTTGTACTTACCTGTTGTGGTACTTACCCCGTTTTTGTACTTACCGGGTTTTTTTGTACTTACCTCTTGTTGTACTTCCCGGGTTGTTGTACTTACCGGGGTTGTTGTACTTACCTGGTTGTTGTACTTACCTGGTTTTGTACTTCCCTTTTGTTGTACTTACCTGGTTGTTTTTCTACATCTTTGTTGTACTTACCTCTTGTTGTACTTACCTTTTTGTTGTACTTCCCTCGTTGTTGTACTTACCTCTTTGTTGTATTACCTGGTTGTTTACTTACCTCGTTGTTGTACTTTGTTGTTGCTTACCTGGGTTTTGTCTTACCGGTTGTTGTACTTACCTCGTTGTTGGGTACTTACCTGGTTGTGTACTTACCGGTTGTTGTACTTCCTCGTTGTTGTACTTACCGGGTTGTTGTATTTACCTGGTTGTTGTACTTACATCGTTGTTGTACTTACCTGGTTGTTGTACTTACCGGGTTTGTTGTTTACCTCGTTGTTGTACTTACCCGTTGTTGTACTTCCCTGGTTTTTATACTTACCGGGTTGTTATCTTACCGGTTGTTGTCTTACCTCGTTGTTGTATTTCCCTCGGTTATCTTACCGGGTTGTTGACTTACCTCGTTGTTTATTTTACCTGGTTGTTGTACTTACCTGGTTTTAATTACCACTTTTTTGTACTTACCTCGTTGTTTGTTTTCCCTGGTTTTGTATTCCTCGTTGTTGTCTTCCCGGGGTTTTTACTTACCTGGTTGTGTACTTCCCGGGTTTTTTTTTTTTATTTTACCTTTTGTTTGATTACCTGTGTTGTATTACCTCGTTGTTATGCTTACCGGGTTGTTGTACTTCCCTGTTTTGTCTTACCTCGTGTTGTATTACCTCGTTGTTGTCTTACCTCTTTGTTTCCCTTACCTGTTGTTGTATTTTCCGGGTTGTTGATTACCGGGTTTGTTTTCTTACCTCGTTGTTGTATTTATGTTTTGTACTTCCCTGGTTGTGTCTTACCTCTTTTTTCTTCCTCTTGTTGTCTTACCTCGTTTTGTACTTCCCTGTTGTTGTACTTACCTGGTTGTTGTCTTACTGGTTGTTGTATTTACCTCGTTGTTGTACTTACCTCGTTGTTGTACTTCCCTCTTGTTGTACTTACCTGTTGTTGTATTTAAACCTCTTTGTTGTCTTCCTCTTGTTGTACTTACCTGGTTGTTTTACTTACCTGGTTGTTGTACTTACCTCGTTTTGACTTACCTGGTTTTTGTACTTACCTGGTTGTTGTCTTCCTGGTTGTTGTACTTACGGGTTGTTGTACTTACCGGGTTTGTTGTACTTACCTGGTTGTTGTACTTCCTGGTTGTTGTACTTACCGGGTTGTTTATTACCCCGTTGTGTACTTACCTCGTTGTTGTACTTACCTGGTTGTTGTACTTATCGGTGTTGTACTTACCTTTGTTATATTACCTCTTGTTATATTTTACCTCGTTTTGTACTTACCTGGTTGTTGTACTTACCTCTTTGTTGTACTTACCGGGTTTGTTGTATTTTACCTGGTTGTTGTACTTACCTCGTTGTTGTACTTACGGGTTGTTTTTATTACCTCGTTGTTAACTTACCTCTTTTTACTTCCCGGTTGTTGTACTTCCCTGGTTGTTTACTTACCTGTTGTTTACTTACGGGTTGTACTTCCCTGGTTTTGACTTACCTCGTTTTGTACTTCCCGGTTGTTTACTTACCGGGGTTGTTGTCTTACCTGGTTTTTGTACTTACCTGGTTGTTGTATTCCCGGGTTGTTGTACTTACCTCGTTTTTGTACTTACCTTTGTTGTACTTACCTCGTTGTTATACTTACCTGTTGTTGTCTTCCCTCGTTGTTGTACTTACCTGGTTTTGTATTACCTGGTTTTTTATTACCTGGTTGTTATACTTACCTCTTTTGTTGTACTTCCCGGGTTGTTGTATTACCCTTTTTTGTACTTACCTTTTTGTTATATTTTCCCTTTTTGTTGTACTTACCGGGTTGTTGTACTTACCGGTTGTTGACTTCCCCTGGTTGTTAACTTACCTGGTTTTGTACTTCCCGGGGTTTTTGTACTTACCTGGTTGTTGTACTTACCTAGTTGTTAAATTACCTCGTTGTTGTACTTACCTGGTTGTTG
The DNA here is from genome assembly GCF_026875155.1 of Cherax quadricarinatus. Taxonomy (NCBI): domain Eukaryota; kingdom Metazoa; phylum Arthropoda; class Malacostraca; order Decapoda; family Parastacidae; genus Cherax; species Cherax quadricarinatus. Next base: position 35,701,933 of record NC_069453.1, on the reverse strand, counting down.
TATTTACCTCGTTGTTGTACTTACCTGGTTGTTATACTTCCCCTGGTTTTGTACTTACCTGGTTGTTGTATTTCCTGGTTGTTGTACTTCCCGGTTTTATACTTACCGGTTGTTTACTTCCTGGTTTGTACTTACGGTTGTTGTACTTACCGGGTTGTTAATTTACCTCGTTGTTGTATTACCGGTTGTTGTATTTACCTGGTTGGTGTACTTCCCTGGTTTTTATATTACCCGTTGTTGTACTTACCTGGTTGTTGTACTTACCTGGTTTTGTACTTACCGGGGTTGTTTACTTACCTCGTTTTTGTACTTACCTCGTTTTTTGTACTTACCTGGTTGTTGTATTTACCTCGTTGTTGACTTACCCTTTGTTGTATTTACCTTTGTTGTACTTCCGGGTTTTGTACTTACCTTTTGTTATACTTCCCCGTTTTTGTATTACCTGGTTGTTGATTACCTGGTTGTTGTATTTAAACCGGGTTTTTGACTTACCGGGTTTTGTACTTACCTGGTTTTTGTATTACCTGGTTGTTGTACTTCCTGTTGTTGTACTTACCCTTTGTTGTACTTACCTCTTGTTGTATTACCCGTTGTTGTACTTTCCCCGTTGTTGTATTTACCTCGTTTTTGTACTTACCTGGTTGTTGTACTTACCTCGTTGTTGTATTTACCTGGTTGTTGTATTACCGGGTTTGTTGTACTTACCGGGTTGTTAACTTCCCTCGTTTTTTGTACTTACCGGGTTGTTTTACTTACCGGGTTGTTGTACTTCCTCTTTGTTTACACCTCTTTTGTTTACTTACCGGGTTGTTTCTTACCTCTTGTTGTACTTACCTCGTTTTTATACTTACCTCTTTTTAAAAATTCCCTCTTGTTGTCTTACCGGTTGTTGTACTTACCTGGTTGTTGTACTTACCTGGTTGTTGTACTTCCCGGGTTGTTTACTTCCTGGTTGTTGTACTTACCTGGTTTTGTACTTACCGGGTTGTTATACTTACCTCGTTGTTGTATTACCTGGTTTTTGTACTTACCGGTTGTTGTACTTCCTCGTTTTGTATTACCGGGTTGTTTATTTACCTGGTTGTTTACTTACCGGGTTTGTTGTATTACCTGGTTGTTGTACTTCCCTGGTTGTTGTATTTCCTGGTTTTTGTCTTACCTGGTTGTTGTACTTCCCTGGTTGTTATCTTCCTCTTGGACTTACCCTTTTTTGTATTACCCGTTGTTATACTTACCTCGTTTTTAACTTCCCTGGTTGTTGACTTCCCGGTTGTTGTACTTACCTGGTTTTGTACTTACCGGGGTTTTTTACTTACCTGTTGTTGTACTTACCTGGTTGTTGTACTTCCCTCTTTTTTTAAAACTTACCTCGTTTTTTGTACTTACTTGGTTGTGCTTACCGGTTTTTTGGTCTTCCCGGGTTGTTGTACTTACCGGGTTTGTTATACTTACCTCTTTGTTGTACTTACCTCTTTGTGTACTTACTTGGTTTTTGTCTTACCTGGTTTGGGGGTCTTACCTGGTTGTTGATTTACCGGGTTGTTGTACTTCCCCTGGTTTTTGTACTTCCCTGGTTTTTGTACTTACCTCGTTGTTATACTTCCCTCGTTGTTTACTTATTGGTTGTTGTACTTACCTGGTTTTTGTATTTTACCGGGTTTGTTGTACTTACCGGGGGGTTGTTATACTTACCTCTTTGTTGTCTTCCCTCGTTGTTGACTTATTTGGTTTGTTGTACTTCCCTGGTTGTTTATTTACCGGGTTTTGTCTTACCGGGGTTGTTTATTACCTATTGTACTTCCCTATTGTATTACCTAGTTTACTTACCTATTTGTACTTACCTCGTTGTATTTAATACAGTAAGTCGTGTGTGTGTTCCCCCATAACTGAGTGTTTAAACATTTGGTGTTGGAAGGGGAAGGGAAGGGAGAGAGAAGGAAATATGAACAAAAATTTTAAGACCGTCAAAAACCACACACACACACACCACACACCACACCCCCACACACACACCACACACACAACACACACACACACACACACATACACATTTTTTCCCCGAGAATATCGAGGGGAAAAACCGTCCATCAAATTGTTTTCAAGTCAGAAAGGGTTGAAACAGGATACTGCACCAAAACCACGATAAGGGTCTAAAATTTACCAGGTGTTACCTCGACCGCAACAAAACACCGATCATGAGAAGAACACAGAAGCTGAGGGAAAAATCAAAGACAAAAGGAGAAAGAAGTCAAGGAAAAAGGGCGAGAAAGGGAGCATAGACTCAGGAGGAAGTGCAAACCATCCCCCCTTTCAGAACCCCCAACAGAACACCCTTAACCCCAAAACCCTAGGGAAAACCAAAGTAACCCAAAACAACCCACATTTGCACCCACACCCCTACCCCCACCACCACAAACCCCAATTCACCAGTTTCCCCACAGCATCCTCCCAAAATCTCCTACCCCTCCCCAGCCTCCAGAACCCCCAAATCCCAATATTCGAAAGAACATAAAGGGACGGGTCACACGTGCCCGAAAACTGCAGCAAAAGGGGCATTTGATAACACTGTACACCGTGTATGTAGGTATTTTGGAGTACACAGCACCTAGAACCCTCACCTGGTCAAGCAAGTCAAGACATTGGAAAAAGTGCAAAGGTTTGCAACATAACTAGTCCTGGAATTTAGGTTAAGGAAACTCGATCTGACCGCACTGAGGACAGGAGGGACAAGGAGGACATGATAACAACATATAAAATAGTGAGAGAAATTGACAAGTTGGAGAGGGACAGAATATTCCAGTGATTGGACACAACAACAAGAGGTCACAAGTGGAAGTTGAAGACTCAGATGAGTCATAGGGATGTTAGGAAATATTTCTTCGGTTATACATTTGTCATAAAGTTGAACAATCTGGAGAAAGAGATAATGGAACAGAATCCATACATAGCTATAAGAAGAGGTATGATCAAGCTCATGGATCAGGGAGAATGACATAGTAGCGACCAGTGAAGAGGCGGGGCCAAGAGCTATGAATCAACACCTCAAACTACAGACAGGTGAGTACATACACACACACACACACACACACACACACACACACACACACACACACACACTCACACACACACACACACTGCTTAATAAGGTAGAGTATCTGATCTCCGTCTCTGATCTACACTCAGGTACCAACACACCAGGATAGAGGGAGGGAAGGAAGGAGTAAGAAGGAGTAAGAAGGAGTAAGAAGGAGTAAGAAGGAGTAAGAAGGAGTAAGAAGGAGTAAGAAGGAGTAAGAAGGAGTAAGAAGGAGTAAGAAGGAGAGCAACATAAGAGAGGTGAGGTTCTTGAGAAATGATATTTGGGTGAATTTCCCAGTGCATAAACTTGCCAGAACACTGGAGTGGGGGAGGGAGGGGGAGGGGGAGGGGGAGGGGGAGGGAGGGAGAGGGGGGGGGGAGGGGAGGGAGGGAGAGGGGGGAGGGGGGGGGGGGAGGGGGGGGGGGGGGGGGAGGGGGAGGTGGGAGGGAGAGGAAGAGGGAGGGAGAGAGGAGAGAGAGAGAGAGAGAGAGAGAGAGAGAGAGAGAGAGAGAGAGAGAGAGAGAGAGAGAGAGGAGAGAGAGAGAGAGAGAGAGAGAGAGCGAGAGAGAGAGAGAAACAGATGAATATAGCAGTATGGAATGAGAGGGGAGATGGGAACAGAGATAAAAGAGAATTAGTTGGAGTAAATGTGGAGGAGAGAATGATGGAGAGGAGGAAGATGGAGTGTAGAGGAGTGTAGATGGTGTAGAGGGAGTGTAGATGGTGTAGAGGAAGTGTAGATGGTGTAGAGGGAGTGTAGATGGTGTAGAGGGAGTGTAGATGGTGTAGAGGGAGTGTAGATGGTGTAGAGGGAGTGTAGATAGTGTAGAGGGAGTGTAGATGGTGTAGAGGGAGTGTAGATGGTGTAGAGGGAGTGTAGATGAGTAGAGGATGTAATGGTGTAGAGGATGTAGATGGTGTAAGGGAGTGTAATGGAGTAGAGGGGTGTAATGTGTAGAGGAGTGTAAATTTTGGGGTAGAGGAGTGTAGATGGTGTAGAGGGAGTGTAGATATGTAAAGGGAGTGTAGATGTGTAGAGGAGTGTAGATGGTTTAGAGGGGTGAGTGGTTTTCAGGATGAGATGAATTTGGGGGGTGTAGAAAGGTGTACAGGGAGTGTGTGGTGTTTAAAGGGGTGAGGGTGTAGAGGGATGTAGATGGTGAAGGGGAGATTTTAAGGGGGGTTAAAAAGT
>NC_069453.1:35650560-35697162 GCF_026875155.1 Cherax quadricarinatus | reverse complement strand
CGAGTGCCCACCCCAGAGGTGAAGGTCGAGGTCGGGGGGTTTTCTGCACTTTTTCGATATCCTGGTCATTTTTTCGGTACTAACTTCAAGCGTAGTTGCTTCTTTTCCCATTTCAATCAGTGTAGAACTATCGACAGGAAGAGGAGAGCCCCAATTTTTTCCGGGGAGTGAGAGCTGCTTGGACGAGACATGGTGAAAAAAGGGTAACTGAGCCGGCATTCCACAATGCTATGCAGGCGCCTAGATTTTTTGTTTACGGGCAACCCAAACCGCACAGCCCCATTTCTCTATGTGGCTATGAGCGCTTGCGCAAAAATTTGACGGCGCTAGAATTTTGGCGTAGATCTACGGTTTGGACATCACGCCCGCCGTAGATTAGGGGAGGACCTAAAAGGGGTTTTTAAGAGGAGAATGGAAGCAGATGAAAAAGGAGGTTTAGGAAAGGTAAGGGGGGGGGTGTGGACGGTGTTACAGTAAAAACTTTAACAGTGGCCCCCCGCATAACGGACCCCTTGTAGCGGACAACCGATGCGGCGCTTTGTTGCTAAAATTTTGTGCATAGTGGACAAAACCCCGCTCAGGGGCCCTTCGTCCGAGACGCGTCCAATGGCGGCCTGAGCCACGTCAATTTTTCCCGCGGGTGGCATTTTTTTCAAGCCAGCCTCCGCGGTAAACACCCAAGCATAATCGGAACTTTTTGTTTATTCGTTTTTTTGGTTTTTTTTTTCTGGAAATAAGTGACCAGGGGCCCAAAAAGCTTCTAGTCCCAAACCCCTACAGCAAAAGGGTGAAAATTATTTGGGAGATGAAGAAAAGATCTTTTAAAAAAGTTGAAAGTGGAGGCGTGTCTCCGAGCTGGCCCGGTTGTATATAAACCCAATAACCATTGCTACTTGGGGGTCAGTGCTGCTGCTGCGTCCACCGTTAGTGGCTGCACGTCGCTGTGCTGCTGTACCCGTCAGTGTGTTGCTGCTGTTACCGTCTGCTGGTGCTGTGCATCGTCTGCTGTGTGTGCATATCTGCTGCTGCGTGCAGTCTGCTGCTGCTGTGCATGTTGCTGGTGTGTGTAGCATCGTTGTGCTGCTGTAACTCGTCAGTTGCTACTGTAGTCGTCTGCTGCTGCTGTGCATAGTTGTTGCTGCTGTAGCATGTCTGTTGCTGCTGTACCACCGTAGCTGCTGTGTGCTGTACCCCTTGTTGGTGTGGCTTATTGAGAAATCCCAAGAAAAAATTTAAACCCCCAGAGGTTAACTACCAGGATAACCAAAAGAAAGTCAGGTCATCGAAGACTGTCAAAATTTTTTCCATTGGAGCCTTAATCTTGTCCCCCAGGATCCCAACCCCACCCCGTGAAAACACCAGGTGAACAGGGAAAATCCCTGGAACTAGTGCTTTTTTGGTGAATTTGAGCCAGAAAAGGTTTGGGTTTGAGAGATTTAGAATCGTAGTGGCTACACGTGTGAAAAGGCCCGTTTGGAAGAAAAGAAAAAAACGGCCCTACAGTACTCAGGGGGAAAAAAGGCACCCCCAGGAAAGTGTCTCATCGTCATTGCTGTCTTCAAAAAAGGTTAGTGTCTTTATTTTCATTTAGTAGAGTGAAAATGCAAATATATATTGAGCATGTACTACTCTTTATTGTGCTGTATCCTTCTTTTGTGTGTAGGAAAAGTTTTTTTTCATGTGGTAAAATTTTTTTTTTTTTCTTTTGGGTGTCTTGCACGGGGTTTTAAATTTTATTTCCATTATTTTTTGGGGAAAAATTTTTGCATAGCGAACATTTGTACGCCAGCCCTCTTGCAGGATTTTAAAGGGCGCTATGCGGGGGTCCTGTAATTTTTTATTATTATTATCACATGGCCCGATTCCCACCAAGGCAGGGGGGCCCCAAAAAAAAAAAAACTTTCACCATCATTCACTCCCCCACTGTCTTGGCCAAAAGGGTGCTTTACACTACATTTTTTAAACTGCAACATTAACACCCCCCCTTTCAGAGTGCAGGCACTGTACTTCCCATCCCCAAGGACTCAAGTGGCCTCCCGGTTTCCCTAAACCCCCTTCATAAATGTTACTTTGCTAAACACTCCAACAGCACGTCAAGTTTTAAAAAAAACCTTTGTCCCCAATTCTCCTACCCAAACTTGCTCATGCAAAACCTGTGGAAGTCCAACCCCCCGGGCCACAAAAAACCCCTCCTTTACCCCCTCTCTAAAACCTTTTCCCTGGGGCCGCCCCCCTACCCCCCCTTCCCTTCCACTACAAAACTGTTTTCACTCTTGAAGTAAATTTCTGTTTCGCTCCATTCTTCTAATGTAAAAAACCACCTCAAAAACCCCTTCCTCCCCCTTGGAAACGGTTTTTTTTAATTTCTCGCACCCCCTCCAAAATTTCCCAAAACTACGATTTTTTCTGCATTATATTCAACCACACATTGCTTCACACATGCATTTTCCACTCCCTTCCACCTTCCCCTTTCAAATGAAACCATTCCTAACCCTTGCTTCAAACCCATTTAAGGGGTTTGGGAAAAAAACTTTCCCTATCATTCCCCCTTTTTTTGGGCCTCCAAGGAAAATTTTTTCTTTGTTTTCCATGACCCCTAATTTGAAACCACTAAACCCCTTTTTCCCCTCATAATTTTAAGATTCACCTCTCTTTCATAGCCCCTTTCCGCTGACAGGGTCCACCCCCCAAAATCTGAATACATTAACCCTCTTTACCCCTTTTTCCCTTCCTTTAAATTACCCAAATCTTTCTTCATCTAACCCCTTTTTGTTACCCTCAAAACCCTTTTCCCCTTTTTGTATTCATTTTCCCCAATTTTCTTTTTTTTCACACCCTACCAAATTCATCCCAATCTCGGCAATTTCTTCAAAATTCCCCCAAAGAGCACGTGTCATCAGAAAAAGAGCAACTGTGAAAAAACCCCTTTTATGTGTGATTTTTTTATCTTTTAACTCCACGCCTCTTGCCAAAAACCCTCGCTTTACTTTTTTTAAAAACCCCATCAAAAAAATTTATTAAAAAAAACCAGGGGTTGAAAATTAAAATTTCCTTTTTAAAGGGGCCAATTTTTTACGGGGAAAAAAAATTTTCCCCTTTTTCCTATGTACTTAACTTTGACCCTAAATATCCTTGTAAAAACTTTCACTGCTTTCAGAAAAAACCTCCTCCACACCACCCTGCAACACTGCCAAAATTTGCCCCCCTATCCACCCTGTCATACCCCTTTTTCCCCAAATCCAAAAATCCCAAAAAGCCCTTTTTTTTAAGCCTTTTCAAAATTTAATGTTAACTTTATGTTCACTGTAGCCTTATTTAATTACTGTTCACTTTTATGTTTCCCCCTTACCCTTTAAATCAAATTTTCTTTTCCCTTTTATTTGTTTCACGAAAAAACCCCGGGTTTCCACACCCCCCTCCCTTTTTCCTAAAGCCCCTTGTTAAATCTGCTATCGTATTTACGTTTACTTTAAATTTCCCTTTAAATTTAATAACTTACCATACGCTTTGCCATTTTTAATAAACAAAATTACCCCCCTAAAATTTTTTGCACTTCTTTTATCCCCTTTGCCTTTATACAAAAAAATATGCTGCTCTCTGAAAACCCCCTAGGTCCCTTCCCCTTTCCATACTTTTTTTAAATAAAAGCCCCCAAAACCAAACTCCAAAACTATATCCCCATTTTGCTTTTAACATTTCTTCTTTCCCCCATCAACCCCGGTTCCCTTTTCCCCCCCTTTCCCTTTTTAAACCTACTGCCTCACAAAATTTCCCCCCAAAATCACAACTGGCTTTCCCTCACTCCTACAAGTGTTGTTCCCCCTTTTTCCCCCTAAAACGAAACATATAAGTGAAAAAGTTTTTAGAAAAGGGGTTTTAAATGGGTCTTTTTTGGCTTTTTGGTTTTGGGAAAAAGGCGTTTTTATGCCCAGGGTGGATAGGGGGGGCAATGTGGGAGATGTTGCGGTGTATGGTGTAGGAGGTAGGTTAGTGAAAGCAGTGAAGAGTTTTTACGATTTTTGTGAGGCTAAAGGGTTTGAGAATGTAGGAAAGGGGGGAAAAAAATTTCCCAGAAAAAGTGGGCCCTTAGACAAGGATGTGTGATTTAACCAGGGGTTGTTTTAAATATTTTTAGAGGGGGTTTTTAAAGAGAAGTAATGAGAGGGTTTTTGGGCCCAAAAGTGTGGAGTTAAAAGTAAAGAATCACACATAAATTGGGATTTGGGTAACGTTGCCCCTTTGTGATGACATTTATGCTTTTGGGGAGATTCTAAAGAGAAGTTCCCAGAGATTGGGGGAAATGATTTGGTGGGGGTGTGAAAAGAAAAAAATTTAAAAAAGTGAATGCAGGAAAGAGTGGGTTTATGAGGATAAAAAAAAGGGGTTTTGGTGATGAAAGATTGGATATCAGTTTGGGAGGGAGAGAGTTTGGGGAGGGAATGTATTTGATTTTTGGGGGAGGGGAGGGGGTAAGGGGAAATGGGTCTTTAAAAAGATGAGGTGAATCATAGAATTGATGAGGGGGGAAAAGGTGAGTGGTGCCCTTAGGGGGTAGTGGAGACAAAAAATTTTTCCTTGGAGGAAAAGGGGGGAAAATGTTGAGAGTTTAGTTTTCCCTCGCTTTTATAGGGGTTTTGTAAACTGGGGGGAAAAATTGTTTGAGCGAGGAGAAGGCTGGAGAAGTGGAGATGTCATGCCCGAGGGAATTGTGGTTTAAATTTAAATGCAGGGGAATTTTTTTTAGTTTAAAGGAAGTTAGGAGGAGGTCCCGGTTTTTACCAAAAATTGTTGCCCAGGGGGCTGGGGAAAAGGGTTGTTGAGGTGGTTCAGACATTAGAAAAAGGTTTGGAGCGAAAACAGAGTGGCCTTAAAGAGTGTATCATTTCTATAGTGGAAGGAAGGTGGGGTTGGGGTTGGCCTGGGAAAAGGTTGGAGGGAGGGGGGGTAAAAGAGGTTTTGTGTGCGAGGGGCTTGGACTTCCCAGGCCCTTGGGAGGCGGGAGCCCTTTTTTGATAGGGGGGTGAAGGAGGGCCAAAAAGGTTTTTAATATTGATTGTGTTGGGTGTGGCAAAAATAAAAAAATTTATGAAGGGGGGTTTTAGGGGAAACCCGGGAAGGGGCCCGGGCTTTAGTCCGGGATGGGAAGTACAGTGGCTGCCCCTCTGAAGGGGGGTTTTTAAAGTTGCAGTTTTAAAAAATGTTTGTGGGGGAAACACCCCTTTTTGGCAAGACAGTGGGAGTGAATGATGGTGAAAGTTTTTTCCCCTTTTTTGGGCCCCCCCTGCCTTGGTGGGGAAAACGGCCGGGGTGATAAAAAAAATAAAATTCATTTAAAAGTGGGGGGCCCCCCGGCCTTTCGTATTTTTTCATTTTCCCGAAGTATGTTTTGGTGCCATTTCTGAAGAATTTTTTTTCCCTAAGGGGAAAATTTTGAATTAGTTAAATCCATTTCAGACCCCAAACTTACAACTTTTTGGAGAGGTTCCCGGGGGGCAAAAGCCCCCGCGGCCCGGTCTGTGACCAGGCCTCCTGGGGGATTGAGCCTGAAACAACCAAAGGGGGTTACTTCTGGGCACGCAAAAACCCCGTTACGAGCCACAGCCCGGTGGTTTTGGGGACCGGGCTTTAGGTGCTTTTTCCCGTGCCAGCTTGAAGACTGCCAGGGGTTTATTGGTTTAAACTCCCCTTTTGTTTGTGGGAGGGGAGTTGAAACGTCTCGGGCCCCCGGAAATTTATTGTATGGTCTTTTTAACGTTTCCCAGTAAAACCCCTGCTTTTAAATTGGGGGGGTGTTTAGTTGCCCCGTCTTTTGTTCGTTTAGTGATTTTCGTGCGCAAGTTCGGTTTAGTCCCCCAGGGGTTTTCCCGGTGTTTTTAATCTTTTATCTCTCCTGCTGAAATTCCCAAAGGGGGTACAGGTTCAGGACTTTTAAGGGACTCCCCGTTAATTTAGGTGTTTTTTTTTCCATTATGCGCCCGTGGGAAAGGTTTTTGTACATTTTCTAGGTTGCCCAAATTTTTTGCCCTTTAAAGGTTTCTGTTAGTGGTCGCAAAATTTTTCCCGCCTGATAGGGAAAAAGTGACCTGGAAAGGGGGTAAACTGGGTTGGATCCCCCGTTTTGAAGGTTCTCATTTTCCTCCTGGGCATTTTTCTAGCAGCTGCGATTGATTTTAAAAGTTTTGGTCCTTGAAGGTGAGGGGAACTCCGACTTTTATCACTCCAGGTCTTTGACGTTGGTGTTTCACTCTTTTTGGGCCAGAATTTGTTTTTACTCTGATGGGAAAATTTAATTTCCCCCCGTGTTTCCTATCTGAGTAATTGAAATTTCTCATGGTTGAACTTCCTATTTTTTTCTGCAGGCCCCACTGAAAGATTTTGGTTTATGTTTCCCCATGGAAACCTTGCAGTGTCTGCAAAGGAAGACACTGTCATGCGTTTTGGGTGTCATTGCAAAAGGAAAACAGGTGCTGTGGCTGAAATCCTTGTTATATCAGATATGAGGAAAAGAAACAAGATTGGGGAGCGGGGAGGACCGGGGCCGGGAACAAGCCACGGGCGGGGGGCCCGGGGGGCACCGGACCCCTTTTGTGCCCTTTTGTTTTTGGGGGAAAAATTTTATTTTTTTCCTCTCCTTTATCTGTTTTCCTTTTTACTTTTGTGGTTTGGTTTGTGGGAGGAAATTTATATATTCCCTCTCCCCTTTTTTTTCCCGTTATTCCTTTGTATTTTCCAAAATTTTTTGGCGCAAGGGGGCCTGGTTTTTAACCCAAATTTTCCCCGGGTTTTGAAATTGATTAAATTTAAATTGGGAATTTCTTTTTGGCCCTTTCTGGGAATTTTTTTGATAAAAGGGAGAATGACAGGGGTTGTTCTTTCCCCATTGCCCTTTTGTTTGTGGGAAAGTGGGGCAATTTTTTGTTTTTAGAAGGGGAACCCCCCTTTTAAAAAAATTTTTATGGAAAGGGAAAAGTTGTTTTATACTTTTTGAGTTCTTTGAAAGGGGTTTACTGGCCCCCCGGGGGAGTGGGGATGTCTTTTGTTTTTAAATTAATTTGGGCAACCCCGGGGGTCCTCTCCCCCCTTTTTTTTGGGTTTTAAAAACTCGTTGGGGAGGGCTTCTTGAGTTTTATTTAAAAGGGGTTCCATAGTCCTTTTTGGCCTGGGCCCCCGAAAGGGGGGGCCCAAAGTATTTTTTCGCCGGGGTTGAAAAAAATTAATTTGGGTTTTTTTTGGTTTCATTTAAAAGGGATTTTTGGAATTTTTTGACTCCCCAAAATTTTTTTAGGTTGGTTTTCTTTTTCTGACCCTATTGGGGGTTTGATGGTTTTTGCCCTCTTTTTTTTTTGGTCCCTTGTAAAAGGGGGCCCCTTTTTTTTTTTACCTACCCCCTTTTGGGGAAAAAGTTGTTCACGGGACCCTTTATTTGTTTAAAGGAAAAGTTGGGGCTTTTTTTGGGGTTTTTTCTTTCAATTTTTTAAACTTTTTGGTTCTTTTCTTCATCCCCCTTTGTTTTTTTGTTAGGTTCAATTTTTTTTGCCCCTATTTCTTTTTTTCCGGGGCTCCCACAAAATTTTGATTTTTTGGTCTTTAGGTTTTTTTATTCTTTTCCCTTTGCCTTTTTAAAGGGAGGGCCTTTTTTCTCTTTATTTTTTAAATTATTTTTTTTTTTGGAGGAAAAAGCCTTTTGCAAAATGGGTGCCACCGAGTTAATTGTTCTAGGCAAAGTTGGGGTCGTGTTGCTTAGTCTATCTTTCCCAGTTATATCGTTTAGGATTTGGGTTTACTTCATCCCCTTTTGTTTTTGTTATTGAAGTTGAATTTTTTGAATTTCTCCCTCGTGACAAATTCATTAGTCGGTCGGGGCTCCGGCAACTTCTGAACCTCGATTATGTAGTGATCTGAGTATATTGTTTTTGATATGGTGACTTTCGTATCGTCATCTTGTTAGGAAGATGAGGTCAGTGTATTCCCCAGTCTAGTAGGCTCTTTTTTTGTGGTTTAAATTAAATTTTTGTGCGGTTTTAAAAAGCTTGTGTGTGTGAGGTTCTCGTCAGAGTGCCCCCGGTGTTATTATGCAACAATATTATTTGCTATATTCCTCCATTTTAGGGGCCTTAAGTGAAAACCCCCCCGGAACAAGATGTTGGGGGAGGAGCTGGAAAATTTTAGACAGTGGTCATTTTTAACAGCTGTTTCCGGAATTGCTGGGCGTTGAAAACCGGAGGCTTGTAGGGCTACCCCAATGGGTAGGTTTTGGTTCTCGATCTTTCTCTAAAAATTCCATACATCATTTTGAGGCATTAAGCAGCTGTGCAAACAAATGACTCTGCATGTACAACCCCCCAGCCTTTCCTGTTCACTTGTCGCATCGTTAGGCTGTAACCTGGGGTCCTATTTCGTTGTCCAAGTGATCCTTTATGGGGTCTCTGTGAAAACCGGAACATTGCTTTTTCCTCTGCAAAAAGTCCAGGATGAAATTTTTTTTGTTGTTTGTTGCTGGGTTTTGACCCTGTATATTTTCAAAGAAAAATTCATCGGACGGTGGTTTTTTGGGTACTGGGAAAGGGGGGATTTTTTTTTTCCCGGCATTAGTATTGTATCGTTGGTTTGGATGGGGCCACGACTGGGGTTCCACCCCAGGAATAAAGGGTTTGGTGTAGATTTCTGCTTTTTTTTTTTTCCTTTCCGGGCACTAAAAAACCCCCCCTTTGGTGGCTGTGGTCCCCAGGTTTTCCCATGGCCTGATTTTTTGTATTTTTTTGCCCCCCTTTAGATGGTGTGCCTGCAATTTAAGTTATAGCACAGTCTTTCCTTACTAAAGAGGGACACATTTCAGGGTAAAAAATGTACGGAAGGGGGAGTTTGTTTTTTCCTGTTTTTATAGGGGCCCGGGCATTTTCTAGGGCGGTCATAGTTGCATCCCTTTTTTTCCAGATTTCCCATGCCTGCAGAAACCCGTGCATAGTTGGCACAGGCTTGGTTTTTGTTTGCCCTTTGGATTTCTGTCACTGTATTCCCCGTTGGGCGTTTGCCTGCTTATTCCTATCCTCGCTACACCCAAAAATGGGGCTCCACCAGTTGTTTTTGGTAATACAGTGGACCCTCGACCACATGATTTAAGTAAATCCACTACAATAAATTTTAATGCAAAAAATTTTGCCTTTACTAGCACAAAAACTCAACCAACCCTATCGTTCCGTCGGAGCATCCACTTCTGGGAAGTGTTCACAAGCCCGCCAGCCCCCCGCGGTTTTTTCTGAGCATAAAAAGGAACATTTCATATTACACAGCCTTTTTAGTGATTTCAATGCAAAAATAATCACATGGGGCCCCAAGAAAGTTCTAGTGCCAACCCTACAGCAAAAAGGGTGAGAATTATATGGATATGAAAAAGAGATCATTGTAATATGAAAGGGGGTGCGGGTTCCCGAGCTGGCCAGGTTGTACACAAAACCCCAGTCAACCTTGTACTATTTGGGCAAGAAAACGGATATAAAGGAAGCTGTTTTTTTCCCAAAGGGCAACTTTTTTTTTGAACTGAGATCGCAATACTCGAAGATGTTGAGAGACTGTTTTTGGGTGTGGATAAACAAAAAAACAGATGCATCTCTCAAGCGTCATATAAAAAAAGGCAGGAATTGCTGATGTTTTAAATTTAAAAAAAATCCAGCAATGTGGGATGTGGGGGGAATTTAAGGCCAGAAAAGGGTTGGTTTGAGAGATTTAAAAAGGGGAAAGGGAAGAACCCCGGAAAGGACTTCCCACCCAAGTGTAATGGAAGGGGTTTCCCCCTTCTAAACAGTAAGAAGATAACGCTCTCCCCCCCTCCCCCCCCCCATCAATATCCCCAATCTTCAAAAAAAGGAATGTATGTAACTGTGCAGTCTTCTTCAGTTTGTGTGTTTAAAATTAATATTTTTATGTGGGGAAAAACAATTTTTTTTTCATACTTTGGGGGGTCCTCATGGATTAATTTGATTTCCATTATTTCTTATGGGTTTCATTATTTTACTGTAGTTTTTTAGCAAATAATGAACAAACAAAACACTCACCACACTGAGTGGTGGGAGGGCTGGCTGCCAGTTGCGGGGGTCGGTGGGAGGGTTAGTAGGGACTCGCCGTGGTTGAGGAAGTGGTGGAGGCGTGGTGGAGTCTGTGGTATTTATAACATACATGTTATTAACCCTTAAATGGTCCAAACGTATGTTTTACGTTTTTTCAACATCTAAAAGTATGTACAAAAATTTTAGATCTTCTTTTTTTATGTTTTACATTTGAAAATGTGAAAAAAAAAAACTTTTATCTATATTTTTTTTTGTTATTTTTGAAAATATGCAAAAAAAAGTAGATCAACTTTTGTAGCAACTATGAATTTGAACGTCGATCTGTTTGGACCGTTTAAGATTTAAAACCATAACATGTTTTATATTTAGTACAATTTACAACGTTTTCATGTATTTTATGATTGTTCATGGTTCAACAAGTTAAGGAAGCTTATTGTATTATATTTCCCTACAATTATTGGGGGGCACCAAACATTCACGGTTTTTCAACATTCGCGAGGTTCTAGATTCCCAAAACCCTCGCAAATGTTGGGGAGACCTTTTATTTTTTGTTTTATATTTATTGTTTGTGTTTGTTAAGGACCCTAAAAACCCCGTCTGTTTACAGTATGCTTTATTGTCCAATGAATCCGCTTAAAAACCCGGTCAAGGGTTCGGACCGGTAAAAGGTTCGGAACCAGTCGATCTGATCAGGGTCACTTATTTAAAACATATGGTCGGGGGATTTGGACTAACACCTGAAGGATCTACTGGAAATTTTTTTAGCTGAGTATTATGTGTTTTGGGATTGATCAAAAGAAAAAACTTTTGTGTTGAAGAACCGGTGATTGCGGGCAGCTCCTACAATGACGAAGGGTCGAGCCTCAACCCTTGTTTATCGATCACTGTATTAGCTTTTCTAGTTTTTTTTCGTTCCACCACAATAAATGCTATATTATCACTATAGTTGACTGGTGGAATTTTTGGAGGAAAGACGCTTTTTCTGTATTAATATTTGCTTCTCGTTGTGTATATTGCGACCGCTGGTAACTACAGGTTATATGAATTTCACTGTATACGTCTGTACAAACGCACTTGCATAAATACACTTACATAATTGGTCGCATTGGGAGCTGATCGTAAAGCGGGGGTCCACTGTATATATATATATTTTTTTATGGTAGCATATATTTATATATTATAATGTGTGCCGAATAGGCAGAACTTGCCATCTTGGCTTAAATAGCAACGTCATCTTGCCATATAGGGCAAGTGAAAATTTGTGTATGCTATAATTTCGCCAAAATCATTCTGAACCCAACAAAAAAAATATATTTCACTGTGTTTTTAGTATTAATTATTTAAACAAATCTAAAATTATATTTAGTTGGGTTAGGCTAAAAAAATTGTTCTTGTTGTAATAAGGTTAGTTAAGTTTTCTTTTCCTTTTTTGGTGCAAATTAAAATTTTTACATCAACATTAATGAAAAAAATTATTTTTTAACGTATAGAAAAAATTTTAGAAAGGACTTAATTTTAATGGTTCTTGCAAATTGACCAGTTTTACAATTCGCACATATATATTTTTACAGTGGCCCCCCCGCATACGTTACCTCCAAATGCAACCAATTATGAAGTGTATTATGTAAGTCGTTTGTACGTGTATGTTTGGGGTTTGAAATGGACTAATCTATTCACAATTTTCCTTAGGGGAACAAATTGGTCGTATGGCACTAAAAATATTTCTGGAGTGAAAAAATATCGTTAAGGGGGCCCACTGTTAATTTTTATAAAATATAAATATATATATTAATTTTTTTTTTACAGCGGGGCCCCCGCTTTATGGCGTTTCACTTTACGGCGTTCCGCAAATTTCGGTTTTTTTAAAATTTATGCCCAAAAAACCCTATACGGCTCCCCCCACCTGACTTTCTATACTAAACGCGCCCCCCCCGTTTGTTTACATTCTTCGTGAGCCTAAGCACTAATTCTCCATTTTGTCTGGAAACTCCAAAATTTCAAATGTTTTTAAAAGTTATTTCATATTTTATATATACTCCGATTTTTTTAAATTTTATGTATCCCTGTACTTAAAAAACTTACTACTGTGCGGCATGCGGGTCACTTTAAAAATCAGTAAAGTGTTTATTTCTCCAGAGTCGTATTAGTAATGTTATAAAAATCATCGAGTCTTTTTAAATGTCGTATATTACTTAAAATCACATTTTCATTAATCCAGATGATTTTTTTTAAAAAAATTTATAATAAACCGTACATAACAAAAAAGTGAAAAACACACCCACAATAGAATAATAAACAATATGGATGGGGTAGCAGACGATTGCAAAAGTGCGCCATATTAGAAATAATAATAAAATACCGAGTTTCATTAATGTTGTTATTCGTTTATACACTTTTTCATTAATCCTCCAGATATTTTTTTTAAAAATTTATTAATAAAACATACATAACATAAAAAGATGATAAATACACCCTACAATAGAATAAAAAAACATAAAATGGGTGGGCCAGATAACTTGTCAAGTGCCCCAAGAATAACTTTTTCTCTAATCTAACAAAAGAGAAATGGTTCCGGGGGAAAACGTGAAAATTTTCCTTTGTATGTAATTTTATTCAGGTATAAAAAAAACAGTTACATAGTTTTCATAATAACAACTATGTGTAGGAACCTAGGAAAAACCCAAAAAGTCAGAGTGATTATTTCCTTGCCTTCATCAGAGGTCATTTCTTCTCAAAATGAGTTACATGAAAAGGGGAGCGTTCTTTTTTTATTTATTTACCCCTATCAAATTAGAGCCCTGTCCAAAAGTCTTGTACACAAACAGACGTTACACTTTGTTTACAAACTTTTCCCTTTGCCTGGTTTGTTTACTAACTCTGCGCCTTCCTCTCATGCACTCATTCTCTCTTCTTCATTTTTTCGTTTTTTTTCATTTACTTACTCCTGACCCTACATTAAGAAATACAAATATTTTAAGGTAAGTAAAGATGAACTGTTATACATTTTATCGCTCGGATGTTAAAAGTAATAGAAATTTGTGTAGGTGGGTTGCTGGTATGGGGCCTGGGTGACTAATACATACCACACTTGATTTTTTTACAATAAATACTTTTTAAACTCAACCCCATATTTTAAGGTAAGTAAGAGTGAACTGTAATTTCATTTTTTCGCTCTGGGTGTTAAAAAATCATAGAATTTATGTGTGGGGGGGGTGGCCTGGTATGGTAGCCTGGCTGACTACCATACATACCACACTTGATTTCTTACAATAAATACTATTGTCTCACCTAGATTAAGACTATAAATATTTTAAGGTAAGTAATGATTTGCACTATGTGTGTATTGTACTTTTTTATTGTTTTTTGATGCCTGGTTCTATTGCTAACCATAATATATGTTAGTGTAAACTTGTTATCTAGTGTTTGTATCCCATTTGTAAGTGGAAAAAAAGGGTGTTCCACTTTACGGCGGTTTCCGCTTTACGGCGGTAGCCTGGAAACCTAACCAGCCGTATAAGTGCGGCCCCCTACTGTATTATATATATATACAGTAGGTATTTATATATATATATATATTATATATATATATATATATATATATATATATATATATATATTTTAATATATATATATATTATATATATTACCTCCCTATATATATATATATATATTTATATATATATATATATATATATATATATATATATAAAATATATTATATATATATATATATATATATATATATATATATATTATATATATATATATATATTAATATATATTATATTAGGGAGGTACCACCTCTAGAACTGTTATAGGGACCCTCATCCTCAGAGAAAAGAATAAACTTGCTTCAGGGAAAACTCAAGGTTCTCCCTGAAGCTGTTTGTGTATATATATATAAAATTTATATATATATATATATATATATATATATATTTTTAATATATATATATATATATATATATATATATATATATATATATATATATAAATTATGGGGAAATCAAATTCAAAATGGGAATTGACACAGTTCTTTTTGCTGATGATACTGTGCTTAGGGGAGATTCTAAAGAAAAATTGCAAAGGTTAGTGGATGAGTTTGGGAATGTGTGTAAAGGTAAAAAGTTGAAAGTGAACATAGAAAAGAGTAAGGTGAGAGGGTGTCAAATGATTTGGATAAAGAAAAATTGGATATCAAATTGGGGAGGAGGAGTATGGGGAAGAAGTGAATGTTTTCAGATTTCTTGGGAGTTGACGTGTCGGCGGATGGATTTATGAAGGATGAGGTTAATCATAGAATTGATGAGGGAAAAAAAAGGTGAGTGGGGGCGTTGAGGTATATGTGGAGTCAAAAAAACGTTATTATGGAGGCAAAGAAGGGTATGTATGAAAGTATAGTAGTTTCCAACACTCTTATATGGGTGTGAAGCTTGGGTGGTAAATGCAGCAGCGAGGAGACGGTTGGAGGCAGTGGAGATGTCCTGTTTAAGGGCAATGTGTGGTGTAAATATTATGCAGAAAAATCGGAGTGTGGAAATTAGGAGAAGGTGTGGAGTTAATTAAAAGTATTAGTCAGAGGGCAGAGGAGGGGTTGTTGAGGTGGTTTGGTTTATTTAGAGAGAAAGGATCAAAATAGAATGACACGGAAAGCATATAAATCTATAGGGGAAGGAAGGCGGGTAGGGGTCGTCCTCGAAAGGGTTGGAGAGAGGGGGTAAAGGAGGTTTTGTGGGTAAGGGGCTTGGACTTCCAGCAAGCGTGCGTGAGCGTGTTAGATAGGAGTGAATGGAGACGAATGGTACTTGGGAGCCTGACGATCTGTTGGAGTGTGAGCAGGGTAATATTTAGTGAAGGGATTCAGGGAAACCGGTTATTTTCATATAGTCGGACTTGAGTCCTGGAAATGGGAAGTACAATGCCTGCACTTTAAAGGAGGGGTTTGGGATATTGGCCGTTTGGAGGGATATGTTGTGTATCTTTTTTATGTGTATGCTTCTAGACTGTTGTTTCTGAGCACCTTGCAAAAACAGTGATAATGTGCGAGTGTGGTGAAGTGTTGAATGATGATTAAAAATATTTTCTTTTTGGGGATTTTCTTTCTTTTTTGGGTCACCCTGCCTGGTGGGAGACGGCCGACTTGTTGAAAAAAAAAAAAAAATATATAACACACACACAAAACACACACACACCCCACACACACCACACACACCACAATCACACACCCCCCAAATCAAACACACACACACACACACACACACACACCCACACACCCACACCCACACCCACACCCACACACACACACCCACACACACACACCCACACACACACACCCCCCACACACACACCCACCCACACCACACCCACACCCACACCCACACACACACACACACCCTCCGACTTACGAGCGAGTTTGGTTCCGGAAACTGGTCGTAAGTCGAAAAAGGTCCTAAGTCAACTTTACTACGAATATCAACAAAACATTTTTGTAATAACTATTTTATTGTTTTATTTTGGTATTTCATTTTTTACTTTATCTTTTTGTTGTTAGTACTGTATTTATACTGTAAGGGTTAGGATAAAACACTGTGTAGAACACAAAGTTGTTTATTTCCCAGAAATTTGGCATAAAAAACACTGTCGTAAGACGAGTGTCGTAAGTCAAGCAGGTCATAAGTCGGATGGTAGGTGTATGTATTTATATATATATATATATATATATATTATATATATATATATATATATATATATATATATATATATATATATATATATATATATATATATGTATACTTCTTTCAATGTCATTATGTACTGGAGTGCAATAAAATTAATAAATTCAGAGATAGCTCACTCAGAAATGTTCAAGATATGCCAAAGTATTTTATCTGTAGTGGTATACTACAAACCATTCTGGAAAAATACCCTGACTTTGTTCACTGAAAATCTAGTTAATATTTGCATTAATAACTTATTGCAATTGTTACCAGGTGTGGATGTGTGAATGGTTCATTGTATCTCTCTAATCTTTTTGACTACCACCCACAGGATGGGTATGGGGTGCATAATAAAGATATTAAACTAACATAACTAAACCAACATTATGTTGTACCAAACAAAACCAGCTCATCCAACTCTATCCTATTCTTCCAGTCTTCCTCAAACTCTTCCCCTAAAAATTTAATTACTCATTTTGTTCCATTACAATCCTATAATCAGCCCATAGCCTGAAGACGTAGAACAAGTTTAAAACTGCTCAAGAAATTCCAATAAGCTTGAAGTTCAGTGAATCAGTTTAAAGAATTGATGCATGCTTAAAATTGTACTGTTGTTCACTTAATTATCTCACTTTTGGTACATTAAAAAAAAAATATTCAATACCCTATGTAGAATATTTTGAATTTTCCTAAATTCAGCATGTGTAAATTTCAATTATGTAATAATTGTGTATTAAAATGTGATGCTGATTTAACCCTTCGAGAAATTTCGAGTGGGGGGGGATGTAGAACAGCCTCTGAGTGAAGCAGAGAGGGGGATGCCATTTGTAATTTGCGAGCACTGGTTGTTGTGGAAAATTGTTCAATGTAATCAGGCATCATCGAAGTTCAGTGATTGTATATTGGACTCAGTCTGTAATTTAGAAACTGCTGACACATTCCTGCTGAAGAATTGGGATAAATAGTGTGGAAAACCCTTACAATTCAGTAACAAGAATGGAAAAATAGAGGACACCAATTCTTCCCAGGAGCACACCTTAGCTAAGTGATGCTTACCCAGTGTACAGTAGTTCTGCATTGGCCATTGTAAATTCAAGCTGTTGTGGTAACGTTAGGGTGTGTTTCAAAAAAATAATTATGATCCAGTAATTAAATGATAAGTGGTAATAGGAATTTCTTTTCTAATAACACCATTGTATTATATGTATTGTACTAATAGTTATATTTTGTGTACCCAGCAAGTAAACTAAACTATGTATACAGTCCACACAATTTTAATCTACCAGAGTAGCTGGTTTTAATATTGTAATTATTAATTTAATTCAGGTCTAGCTTTTTGCAAGAGTGGTTATGGAGTGGGCATCGAGGGAGTTACAGTTCTGTGACCTACTATGACTAAGCCTCACTTACCTCACCCAAAATGCTTGCATGTAATAATTCAGGTATACCCTGTAAACCTTATGCAGGTAATTTTTTTTATTTTTTTTATGTCTTTGCAAACAGTACATTGAGATTTTATATTTACAATAGTGGGTTGCAATGCAAAGAGAGCCTCTATTATGCCTAGGCATTATGGGCCAACTTAACATTATTGGCTTACAGACTACTTAACACTAAGGATTTTATCATAGTTGTACAGTAGGACAGTAATTATTTCATAGTTGAACAGTAGATTATTAATTATAAGTGAATTACATTTGTATAAGACAAAGGATATATTCATATAGTCTAAAATGCTTTTTGTGAAAACAATGGTTCAATTATATTCCTGTCAACAATGGATAAAAGGTTCAAAGTGATTGTTGAAGTTATGATGTGGGAGTACATAGGTGAGTAAATGTGTACTTAGTATTTAGCGTTTAGTCTAGGGTGATTAAGTGGCTTTTGAGAAGTCTTAAACTGATTTTGAGACCGGGTTACTTTAATCATCTTCTGGTAATGAATTCCATATTTTGGGGCCCTTTATGTGCATAGAGTTGATATGGACATGAGGTATATCAAAAAGAGATCTGTGTCTTGTGTTGTGGTCATGTGTCCTGTTTAAGTTGGCGAGGAGAACTTTGAGTGGAGGGTTTATATTTGCGTATGTGGTGATGGGCTCTTGATTGAGGGAATTGGATCTGTGCTCCAGTTCCCTAAATTAATAATAAATAATAATACGTATGTATTAATAATAATAATAATAATAATAATAATAATAATAATAATAATAATAATAATAATAATACAATATAAATAGTAACAATAATATATTGTCATTTTTAGACATTTTTCGTTTTTTTTTTTTTTCATATTTTTGCGCCAAATGCTTCAAAATAGAAATTGGTAACTGTCTGGGTGGCTGTAGGTACAGCTGCTAGACCACAGCTATCTCAGTGCCATCCAAGGGTCAAAAGGAAGACGAGGTGTGCTGCTCTGAGTGATCGCAGCAGACCCTTGGGATGCATAATTTTGTCTTATATTGTACAAATTTCTTACACAATGCCTCGCCCAAAGACAGTATTTACGTACAATCAGCAAGAAGCTCAGGAAGCGATTAGAAACTATGAAAAAAGTTAGAGAAATGAAGAAGGCAGCAGCATAGAGCGGGGCAGCTGGCCGTCACCACCACCACTGTGGCCGCAGCCGCCACCACCACTGCGGCCACAGTTATCATGTCTTCACCTATATATACATCTGTCTTGATCACACCTGTGGTTACATATGTGACAACTTCACCACTAATCATAGATAGACACAAGCTAGGTGTCGGGTTATGGACTGGGAGGATACTGTGGGAGAGTAAACAGTGGATGCTTTCTGCCGCTGCCGGTGTTGGCATCACTTGCCATATTATGGCCTATTTTATTCATTCTAGAGTATATATCATGTTTCTCTGTTCTTAATATTGTTTATGTCATATTAGATAAATTATGATAGATAACTAAGCCACAGAGTTGATATTAGCATTACAGTGGACCCCCGCCTAACAATGGCATTGCATTACATTAAATACGCCATATGATACATTTTAACGCAAAAATTTTGCCTCGCCTCACGCTAAAAAACTCGCCTTACATGATTCGTCCACGATGCATCTCACGTGTGGCCTCAGCGCCAGTGTTTACAAGCCAGCCAGTGCAGTCGCATCTACACATACATTCGGTACATTTCACATTATCCCAGTGTTTTTAGTGCTTGTAACTGCAAAATAAGTCACCATGGACCCCAAGAAAGCTTCCAGTGCCATCCCTGTGGTAAAAAGGGTGAGAATTAGTATGGAATTGAAAAAAGAGATTAAGGAAATGTGTGCAAAGTGGGTTGAACTGCAAACCTTTAGGCATGAAAATCACCCTCACACAGCTATTGCAAGCCGTGCTGGTGACTATTACAATGACAATGTTGTGAACCACTTTAGACAAATCATATAGGAACGAGAGGTACAGAGCTCCATGGACAGATATGTTGTGCGACAGAGGTCCAGTGACTCTCAAGCTGGTCCTAGTGGCATTGAAAGAAGAAGGGAAGTAACCCCGGAAAAGGACTTGCTACCTCAAGTGCTAATGGAAGGGGATTCCCCTTCTAAACACTAAGAAGATCAATGCTCTCCCCTCCTCCCATCCAATCAATCATCACCAGATCTTCAATAAAGGTAAGTGTCATGTATTCTATTCTTAGTAGAGTAATAATTGTGCATGTCTTCTTCAGTTTGTGTGTATTAAAATTAATATTTCATGCGGTAAATTTTCTTTTTCATACTTTGGGGAGTCTTGCACAGATTAATTTCATTTCCATTATTTCTTATGGGGAAAATTAATTCGCCTTACGATAATTTCAGCATACGATGAGCTCTCAGGAACGGATTAATATCTTTTCATGCCTCCTGAGAGATTGGAACAAATTAATTGCATTTCAATTATATTAAATGAGGAAAATTGACTCAGCAAACGAACAATTCAGGATACGAACAAGGTCACGGAACGGATTAAATTCGTAAGCCGAGGTTCCACTGTATGGGGAAGTGGAATACGAATCATTCCTCTGTAAGACATGCGTGTTGTAAAAGTCAACTAAAATGCCGGGAACAATGGGCTAGTAACCCCCTTTACTGTAATAATTACTAAAAAGAATAAGAAGAAAATTGTCAAAGAGGGATGTCTGAATGTCCATGGATGTTGTGTGAATGATAAGAAAGAGATGATTGTGGATGTTATGAATGAGAAGCTAGATGTCCTGGCTTTAAGTGAAACAAAGCTGAAGGGGGAGGGAGAGTTTCAGTGGAGAGGAATAAATGGGATTAGGTCAGGGGTTTCAAATAGAGTTAGAGCTAAAGAAGGAGTAGCAATAATGTTGAAGGATAAGCTATGGCAGGAAAAGAGGGACAATAAATGTATCAATTCAAGGATTATGTGGAGTAAAATAAAGGTTGGATGTGAAAAGTGGGTTATAGTAAGCATATATCCACCTGGAGAAGAGAGAAGTGTAGAGGAGAGAGAGATTTTGGGAAATGTTGAATTATGAAAAAGAGAATAAATAAATATACAAGATATGATATGGCACATAATGAAAGTAGTTTGTTATATTATGTATTGGTGGATAAAAGGTTGATGGGTAGGCTCCAGGATGTACATGTTTATAGAGGGGCAAATGATATATCGGATCATTTAGTTGTAGCTACAGTTAGAATAAGAGGTAGATGGGAAAAGAGGAAAATGGCAACAAGAAGTAAGAGGGAGGTGAAAGTGTATAAACTAAGGGAGGAGGAAGTTTGGGCGAGATATAAGCAACTATTGGCAGAAAGGTGGGCTGGTGCAAGTATGAGTAGTGTGGGGTGGGGGTGGGTGGGGGGTCGGAAGAGGGTTGGAATAGTTTCAACCTTTTCAGGGTCTGTCCCGTAGATCTACAGCTTCACGTTGAGTGTCCAAACTATACATCTACGCCAAAATTCTAGCACCGTCAAATTTAGCACGAAAGCGCTCATAGGCCTACATGTGAGAGAATGGGTCTGCGTGGTGGGTGTGCGCCATAAACAAAAAATCTAGGCGCCCGCATAGCATTGTGGGAACGCCGGCTCAGTTACCCTTGTTCACCATGCCTCGTCGCAAGTCAGCTCTCACTCCCCGGAAAATTGGGACTCTCCTCTTCCTATCTGATAGTTCTGACACTGATGGAAGTGGAAATGAAGACGAATTCTACGGCTTTGATCAGTTAGTGACCGAAAAAAATTACCAGGATATCGATAATAGTGCAGAAACCCCTGACGATCCTCAATCTTCTACCTCTGGTGTGGGCACTCGTGACTCACGGTCGGTTGTGCCTCAACGCAAGAGAAAACTAATATTTTCGCGTGGCCAGGCATATGACTTCAGTAATGATGATGATAGTGACGTGGATTGTGATTTTATTGCGCTCGACGATCATTCGAGTAGTGATAGTGAGGACTGATATTCACCAGTGAAGCGTCGGTATGTTCGCCGAAGCATGCGCTCGGGTAGTTTACCCTATGCTGTGCCCAGGGGACGGAGTACATCCCGTGGCCCTACACCAGTTTTAAGTAGTGATAGCGAGGATGATGTGGCTACACTTGGCATGGATAGACCACAGGCATCAGTGGATGGTGGTAGTGGTGATGGTAATGGCACCGCCATGCGTGACTCACCAGCCCACGCTGGGACCCACGCTGCTGACTCGTCAGTTCAAGGACAAAGCGGAGCGTCAGCACCAGCCCACCACAACCACCGCACAACCAGCCTATGATGTCAGTATCCACCAGCAAACCGTATGTGGGATTGGCAGCAAAATCCCAATTTTGTTCCCAAGCCTCACCACTTTGATGACTCTCAAAGTGGAACTCTACCTACTTGTCCCCTTGGAACCACGGCCAATGAACTGGAATTCTTTGAATTATTCTTTGACCAGCCATTGATGGAAACTATTGTCAGGGAAAGTAATAAGTATTTTGAGTACACCATGGCAAATACGATCATATCACCACAGTCAAGACTACACAGGTGGAAGAGACGACTGTTGCAGAAATGTATTTGCTTTTTGCAACAATAATGCTTATGCCTCATGTTATAAGCATAATATAAAAGCATATGGTCCACAGATCGGCTAATTTCTACCCCGGTCTTCAGTGAAATCATACCAGTGAACAGATTTATCTTACTCTTATGTATGTTGCACTTCTCTGACAAAACCAGGCCTGACAGAAGTGAAGGTTATATAAGATTAGAAATGTTTTCATGTATCTCAAACAAAAGTTCAGCATATACTTTTAAACCATTCAAGAAATGTTGTAATTGACGAGTCTTTGATTTTGTTCAAAGGTAGGATGTCATTCAAGCAGTATATCCGGAAGAGGAAACGCTTTGGTATAAAACTGTTTTTATCTGTGATTGTGACAGTGGTTTGGGGTTGGGAAATTTTTGTATACAGGGAGTAAAACTTTTTAAAAATACCAAGATGTTATTTGGGGTTTTCGGTGCGTAGGAGAAAAAATGATGGACCTTATCTTGGTAAGGGGGTACATTTATACCGATAACTGGATACAAGCCCCTTACTCAGTGATTTATGCGAAGTGAAAAAGACAGTGTGTGTGGCACAGTGCTTTTTCGAAAATTGCCCAGGCTCAAAAGCAGGTGTCGTGGGTGTGAGTGCATGTTTTGCCAATGAATCATGGCATTAGGTGGGTGAAAACGAGAGTACTTTTTGAACCCTTACCGTAATGAAAAGCAAGACAGTGGAAAGTTTATGAGTGATTAACGTTTCGAAAACCCGTGCAGTGATTGATTTACCAAAACATGCGCTTGGTTGAAAATGTGCTGCAGTTGGTTTTTTTGACTGTGTTCATAAAAGGTTACAAGTGGTCATGAAATTTTCTTACATCTCATGGACATTCAATGCTCAGTGATAAATTTTGTACCAAATAAAGACTGGGAAAGCCCGTATGGTGAATTTTGTTTGTCGTTGTCAGACAAAATCATAATGAAAAAAAGGAAACCATGCTATCAACAAGGTCCCCAAATTACTCAGGAATACCCCAAACGTTTGAGGGGGAAGGTGATCATTTCATTACAGTTCTTCAATAGAGAAATTTTGCTCAGAAGAGATGCATCGTTGCGCACAAACAAAACGACGGCAACAAAGACGCAAAGACACTCGGTTTATGTGTGAGGAATGTAAGGTGCCTCTGTGCCCTGGTGCCTTGTTTCAAGGAGTTCCACAAGCTCCAGCAGTTCTAAAACCATGTCCAGTGATTGTAAATATGTAAATATATGCTAGAACATTAGTATTATACAATATTTGTGCATGGTTATTTTTAATAAACAACAGTGGTAAACAATAATATGATAATACTTTAGTGCGGTTACTGTGTTCAATACAGTGAGTTTATATATATAAAATTATATACAGTATTGGTCTCTCAGGCCCCAAATGTTAGTAGGAAAAGAAAAAATTGGAAAAAAGAAAAAACTATAAAAAACCGCTAAAAAGGGTTTCCGCCACCCCTATCATTTTGGACAAATTGGCACTGTATTCGGGAAGTACTGATCAAAAAATTTTTTTTTGTCTTATTACTCCCCAAAATATGCTCTTTATTCTGTAACAAAAAATAATTTTTTTTTTTTTTTTCAAAATTTCTTGGCACTGGAGCACCACTTCAGATTTTGCCTTGGACCCCGAAGGGTTAAAATGCAGTATTAGAAAAGTGGGAGAAGTTTGTGGTTATAGGAGGGTGGGTGCAGAAGAAAGAGGAGTGATTGTGGAAAAAGAATAAGGGTGTGATAAAGACAAAAGGGAGCTTATGATGGTTTTTACAAGCTGAAATGTTTTAAGATGAGTAGAGTACTGTATTGGAGTTTAAAAAGGTTTAAGAGAGTGGTGAGAGGTGCAAATGGGGCAGATGATAGAGTGGGAGAGCATGTCAAGAAATTTAATGAAAATCTGAAAAATTTTTTGGAGTAAACAAGTTAAGAAAGCCTAGGGAAAGAATGATTTCAGTAAAACACAGTAGGGGAGTTAGTAGTGGGGAGACGGGGTATTGGGTAGATGGCGAGAATATTGAGGACTTTTAATGTTGCGAAGAAAGGGAGTGGTAATTTGTGCACTGGCCGGGAGGTTACCAAATTTTAGGAGTGAGAAGAGGGGTGTGAGTGTGGGGGAGGTGCGTGAGGCATTACGTAGAAAAGGGGTTAAAGCGCTGGAATGATAAGATCTGACATAAATGTTAAAAGCAGGGGGGGATATAATTTGGAAGGTTGGTGGTATTTTTGTTTAATAAATGTATGAAAAGGGAAGGTACCTAGGGATTGGCAGAGAGCATGTACAGTGGACCCGCAATTTCGACTTTAAACCGTGCAAGAGGGTTGATTGTTATGCGAAATGTTTGTATGCGAATGAATTTTCCCATAAGAAATAATGGAAATCAAATTAATCCGTGCAAGACACCCAAAAGTATAAAAAAAAATTTTAAACCCCATGAATATACATTTTCCTACAACAAAGAGAAGGATACATGCACAATAGTAGAGTAGTACATGCACAATATATATTGTGCAGTATACTCTACTAATGAAGAATAAATGACACTTACCTTTATTGAAGATGCAGCAATGGCTGATGAGACACTGTGTCCTGGGAGTGCCTTTTCCTCCCGAGTACTGTAGGTCCAGTTTTGGGATTTTCTTCCAGAACAGGCCTTACACACTGGGGTTTTGCCACTACGATTCTTAAATCTCTCAAACCAACTTTGCTTGGGTTTAAATTCACCAATATGAGCACTAGTTCCCGGCTTTTTTCCCTGTTCACCTGGGTGTTAGTCTACTGGTGTGGGTTGCATCCTGGGAGACAAGATTAAGGACCCCAATGGAAATAAGTTAGACAGTCTTCGATGACACTGACTTTTTTGGTTATCCTGGGTGGCAAATCCTCTGGGGTTAATTTTTTTTGGTTTCTTAAAAGCCACACCCCCAAAAATGTGCAAAGCAGCAGCAGCAGCTGAGTGGACAGCAGCAAAAAGACGTGGTACAGCAGCAAAAGACGATGCTACAGCAGCACAGACGTGCTACGGAACAGACGATGTACGCAGTAGCAGACGATGCTACGCAGCGCGACGATGTACAGCAGCAGCAGATGATGCTACAGCAGAGCAGCGCTGACGGTGGGACAACAGCAGCAGAGCTGACAGTGAACGAGCGAGACGATCTCAGCGCAGCAGGCGATGGAAAAGCAGCAAAGGAGGCTACAGCAGCAGCAGACGATGCTACAGCAGCAGCGCGATGTACAGAGCGCAGACGATGCTACAGCAGCAGCAGAGATGTACGCAGGAGCGATGCTACGCAGCGGGAGACAATGTACGCGCGCAGACGATGCTACAACAGCAGCAGCAGCTGCGTGCCGCAGCAGTGCGGTGGTACGAGCAGCCAGCTGTACACCAATAGTAGCGATGGGTTTATTTGGGGTTTATTATACAACTGGCCAGCTCGGAGAAAGCACCCACTTTTTATATCAATGATCTTTTTTTTCTTCTATAGAAATTTCACCTTATTGCTGTGGGGTTTGGGATAGAAGCTTTTTGGGGCCCCCTGGTCATTATTTTTCCCGAAAAAATCACCAAAAACACTTAATAAAAAGAAATGTTCCCATTGATGTTGGATGTTACCGGGGGTGGTGGTAAACAAAGCCCCCGGGGAAAATGGAGCGTGGTCAGGCCCCCATTGGGGCCCTCTCGGAAAGAAAGGGGGGTGAGCGGGGTTTTTGGGCGGTATGCGAGGCAAAATTTTTTCGAAAAAAACGGGGTTGCGGATTGAGGTTGCGATGTGTCCGGTTGGGGGGGTCCACTGTATGTCCTTTTTTAAAGGGAAGGGGGCAAAAAACTGTAAAAATTATAGGAAAAAGTTTTGAGATACCGGGAAAAAATGTACGGGACGTTATTATTGAAGAATTAGAGGTAAGGACAGAATGTAGGATTGCAGATGAGCAAGGGGGTTTTAGAGGGGTGCATGGTGACTTGTTTCAAGGAGTTCCACAAGCTCAGCAGTTTCAAAAACCATGTCCAGTGATTGTAAATTATGTAATAAATATATGAAAAACATTAGTATTATACAATATTTGTGCATGTTTATTGTAATAAACAACAGTGGTAAACAATAATATGATAATAATTTAGTGCAGTTATTGTGTTCAATACAGTGAGTTTATATATATACATTATATACAGTATTGGTCTCTCAGGCCCCAAATGTTAGTAGGAAAAGAAAAAAACTGGAAAAGAAAAAACTATAAAAACCGCTAAATAATGTTGCTGCCACCTCATCATTTTGGACAAACTTGGCACTGTATCTCGGTAAGTACTGATCAGAAATTTTTTTTTGTCTTATTACCTCCACAAAAATATGCTCTTTAATTCTGTAACAAAAAATAATTTTTTTTTTTTTCAAAATTTCTTGGACACTGGAGCACCACTTCAGATTTTAGCCTTGGACCCTGAAGGGGTTAAAAATGCAGTATTAGAATGTGGGGCAGAAGTTTGTGGTTATAGGATGGTGGGTGCAGGAGGAAAGAGGAGTGATTGGTGGAATGAAGTAAAGGGTGTGATAAAAGAGAAAAAGGTAGCTTATGAGAGGTTTTTACAAAGCAGAAGTGTTATAGGATGAGTAGAGTACTGTATATGGAGAGTAAAAGAAAGGTGAAGAGAGTGGTGAGAGAGTGCAAATGGAGAGCAGATGATAGAGTGGTAGAGGCACTGTCAAGAAATTTTAATGAAAATCTGAAAATTTTTTGGAGTTAAACAAGTTAAGAAAGCCTAGGGAACGAATGGATTTGTCAGTTAAAAACACAGTAGGGGAGTTAGTAGATGGGGAGACGGAGGTATTGGGTAGATGGCGAGAATATTTTGAGGAACTTTTAAATGTTGATGAAGAAAGGGAGGTGGTAATTTCGTGCACTGGCCAGGGAGGTATACCATCTTTTAGGAGTGAAGAAGAGCGGGATGTGAGTGTGGGGGAGGTGCGTGAGGCATTACGTAGAAAGGGGGTAAAGCAGCTGGAACTGATAAGATCATGACATAAATGTTAAAAGCAGGGGGGGATATAATGTTGGAATGGTTGGTGGTATTTTTGTTTAATAAATGGCAGAGAGCATGTATAGTCCTTTTATATAAAGGGAAGGGGGACAAAAGACTGTAAAAATTATAGAGGAATAAGTTTACTGAGTATACCAGGAAAAGTGTACGGTACAGTTATTATTGAAAGAATTAGAGGTAAGACAGAATGTAGGATTGCAGATGAGCAAGGAGGTTTTAGAGTGGGTAGATGTGTAGATCAAGTGTTTACATTGAAGCATATATGTGAACAGTATTTAGATAAAGGTAGGGAAGTTTTTATTGCATTTATGGATTTAGAAAAGGCATATGATAGAGTGGATAGAGGAGCAATGTGGCAGATGTTGCAAATTTTTGGAATAGGTGGTAAGTTATTAAATGCTGTAAAGAGTTTTTATGAGGATAGTCAGGCTCAGGTTAGGGTGTGTAGAAGCGAGGGAGACCACTTCCCGGTAGGTCTTAGACAGGGATGTGTAATGTCACAATGGTTGTTTAACCCTTTCAGGGTCCGTCCCGTAGATCTACGGCTTTACGTTCAGTGTCCAAACCGTAGATCTACGTCATGAGCTCAGCTCACTCTGATAAACTGTGAGTGGTACACTTGGGCCTAGATATGAGAGAATACATCTATGTGGTATGTGTGCACCACATAAAACAAATCCTGCAGCACACTGTGTATAATAAGAGAAAAAAAACTGAAACCAAGACTTTCGATTAAAACAGCAACTTTGCAGTGTTTTTTCGTATGTTTTTTATAGTTGTATTTGCAATTTCTTGGTCTCATTTGATAGAATGGAAGACATATTACAGAAATAGAGATGATTTTGATTGGTTTTAGCACCGGAAATGGCTTGAAACTGAGCTCAAAGTAGCGGAAATGTTAAATTTTTGTCGATGTTCAAGAGTAAACAAACGACCTCACACGTCTAATACACGCCAGCTGGTGGATCTAATACACATTCACAAATGTGGTGATGATATTTATACAATTATTACAATATTGCATAACAGTAAATCTTCTATTTTTTGGTGTGAATAAAAATTCATTATGTAAATAAAAAATAAAAATGGGATTTATTTGTAAAGCCTCAAAACGTAACTAATGAACCGAGGAAATGTTAGTTTAGTGCCAGGA
Source organism: Cherax quadricarinatus (assembly GCF_026875155.1). Taxonomy (NCBI): domain Eukaryota; kingdom Metazoa; phylum Arthropoda; class Malacostraca; order Decapoda; family Parastacidae; genus Cherax; species Cherax quadricarinatus. The sequence goes on along the minus strand of NC_069453.1, from coordinate 35,669,163 downwards.
ATGCCTACATTGTTTATTCTGGATGCTATTTTGAAATTGAAATATTTTGAACTGTGTTAAACTGGCCAAATTGCCAATTTCCGATCACTTTATTTTGTAGTTGAAACAGTTGACTTGGCGATTTCTTGTGCTCAATCGATAGAATAGAAGTAATACTAGTAAAATAGCTAAGAATTTGGTCAACTGGAATGATGTAATTGGCCTAAAATGGAAGTCAAAGTCGGCAAAATCGCCGATTCGTAAATATCGCTGACACATCAAAATTCGCGAGAGCATAATTTTGTCAATTTTCCATCAAATTTCGTACTTTTTATTTTATTACCTTCGCAAAAAGATTCTCTATCATTTCATAAGAAAAAATAACAAATTTTTTGGGGGAAAATTCTTGGACACTGGGGCACCACTTCAGATTTGGGCCTTGGACCCTGAAGGGGTTAATATATTCATAGATGGGGTTGTAAAAGAAGTAAATGCTAGGGTGTTCGGGAGAGGGGTGGGATTAAATTATGGGGAATCAAATGCAAAATGGGAATTGACACAGTTACTTTTTGCTGATGATATTGTGCTTATGGGAGATTCTAAAGAAAAATTGCAAAGGTTAGTGGGCGAGTTTGGGAGTGTATGTAAAGGTAGAAAGTTGAAAGTGAATATAGAAGAGAAAGGTGATGAGGGTATCAAATGATTTAGATAAAAGAAAAATTGGATATCAAATTGGGGAGTAATATGGAAGAAGTGAATGTTTTCAGATATTTGGGAGTTGACGTGTCAGCGGATGGATTTATGAAGGACGAGGTTAATCATAGAATTGATGAAGGAAAATAGGCGAGTGGTGCGTTGAGGTATATGTGGAGACAAAAAACATTATCTATGGAGACAAAGGGAATGTATGAAAGTATAGTAGTACCAACACTTATATGGGTGTGAAGCTTGGGTTGTAAATGCTGCAGCAAAGAGGTGGTTGGAGGCAGTGGAGATGACCTGTTTAAGAGCAATGTGTGGTGTAAATATTATGCAGAAAATTTGGAGTGTGGAAATTACAAGGTGTGGAGTTAATAAAAATATTAGTCAGAGGGCTGAAGAGGGGTTGAGGTGGTTTGGTCATTTAGAGAGAATGGATCAATGTAGAATGATATGGAGAGTGTATAAATCTGTAGGGGAAGGAAGGCGGGGTAGGGGTCATCATCGAAAAGGTTGGAGGGAGGGGGTAAAGGTGGTTTTGTGGGCGAGGGGCCTGGACTTCCAGCAAGCATGCATGTTTGATAGGAGTGGAGACAAATGGTATTTGGGACCTGACGAGCTGTTGGAGTGTGAGCAGGGTAATATTTAGTAAAAGGAGGGGTTTGGGATATTGGCAGTTTGGAGGGATATGTTGTGTATCTTCATACGTATATGCTTCTAAACTGTTGTATTCTGAGCACCTCTGCAAAAACTGATTATGTGTGAGTGAAGTGAAAGTGTTGAATGATGATGATGAAAGTATTTTCTTTTTAGGGATTTTCTTTCTTTTTGGGTCACCCTGCCTCGGTGGGAGATGGCCGACTTGTTAAAAAATATTTATATACACCTACCATCCGGCTTACGACCTGCTCGACTTACAACCACTCTACTTACGACCGTGTTTTTTATGCCAAATATCTGGGAAATAAACAACTATTTGTGTTGTACACTGTGTTTATCCTAAACCTTACTGTATAAAATACAGTACTAACAACATAAAAAGCAAAGTAAAACATGAAATACCAAAATAAAACAATAAAATAAAGTCATTACAAAAATGTTTTGTTGATATTCAGTAGTAAAGTTCGACTTACAACCATTTCGACTTACGACCGGTTTCTCGGAACCGAACTCGGTCGTAAGTCGGATGGTAGGTGTATATATACACAGTGGACCACCGGTTAACGATATTTTTTCATTCCAGAAGTATGTTCAGGTGCCAGTACTGACCGAATTTGTTCCCATAAGGAATATTGTGAAGTAGATAAGTCCATTTCAGACCCCCAAACATACACGTACAAACGCACTTACATAAATACACTTATATAATTGGTCACATTGGGAGGTGATCATTAAGCGGGGGTCCACTGTATATATCTATATCTATATATATATATATAATATATATATATATATATATATATATATATATATATATATATATATATATATATATATATATATATATATATACATATATATATATACACACCTGCTATCCGACTTACGACCTGCTCGACTTACGACCACTCGACTTATGACCGTATTTTTTATGCCAAATTTCTGGGAAATAAACAACTATTTGTGTTGTACATAGTGTTTATCCTAAACCTTACAGTATAAAATACAGTACTAACAACATAAAAAGTAAAGTAAACCTTGAAATACCGAAATAAAACAATAAAATAAAGTCATTACAAAAATGTGATGTTGATACTCAGTAGTAAAGTTCGACTTACGTCCATTTCGACTTACGACCGGTTTCTCGGAACCGAACTCGGTCGTAAGTCGGATGGTAGGTGTGTGTGTGTGTATATATATATAATATATATATATATATATATATATATATATAATATATATATATATATATATATTATATATATATATATATATTATATATTTTTATTATCACACTGGCCGATTCCAGCAAGGCAGGGTGCCCCGAAAAAGAAAAACTTTCACCATCATTCACTCCATCACTGTCTTGCCAGAAGGGTGCTTCACACTACAGTTTTTAAAACTGCAACATTAACCCTTTGACTGTTTCCGACGTATAAATACGTCTTACGAGCCAATGTTTCTGACGTATTTATACGCATAAATTCTAGCAGCTTCAAATCAAGCAGGAGAAAGCTGCTAGGCCCACATGTGAGAGAATGGGTCTCCATGGTCAGTGTGCACCATATAAAAAAAATCGGGGAGCCAGTGGTGCATTGTGGGAATGCCATTTCAGTTGTCATTTTTCAGCATGTCTAGTGGTAAGAAATATGTGATTCCCCAGCAAATCTGGGACTCTTCTCTTCCCAAGTGATGCTCTAACACAGATGGAAGTGTCAGTGAAGATCAATTTCATGATTTGAGGAGTTTGAGACCAAAAGCAATGGAGGAGGAGGAGGGGAGGAAGAGGAGGAGGAGGAGGAGGAGAGAGGAGGAGGGAAGGAAGAAGAGGAGGAGGAGGAGGAGGAGGAGGAGGAGGAGAAGAGGAGGAGGAGGAGGAAGAAGAAGATGTAATAATATTGTTCCCTTGAAGCAAGAAAAAAAAAAAGTCCACCCCATGACAGTGACAAGATAAGGGGAGATAACATCTGATAAGAGCTGACTTTGATGAGCGTAAAGGAGGGTAATATTACATGACATCGCCTCCCTTTGTTTTTGCTGGTACACAAACATTTCTGTCTGTCTATTTGTCTGTCTGTCAAGCTCCCTGTCTGTCCATCTAGCTCTCTGTCTCAGAGAGAGCCACAAGACTGTGTCATCACGTTTACTCACATCTTCAAGCAGAGTATAGCACTTTGTCTGGATTTCTTGGGTTATCCTAGGTAATTTATCACTATGTATACTTGTATTTATGTGTACCTGTGAGACAGAGATAGGCAGACAGAAAGAGAGACAGATTGAAAGATATAGAAATGAGGGAGAAAGATAATTAGATAGAATGGAGTGAGGGGAAGCAGCATCCGACCCCATTGTTTTGACAGGGGTAGGGTAGTGACTAATGAGATAATATGTCACTTTGACAGCTGCCGACTTCTGACTCAAAACAATTATAAGCCACACACTCGCACACAAGGAGGAGGAGGAGAAGGAGGAGACGGAGGAGGAGAAGGAGGAGAAGGAGGAGAAGGAGGAGAAGGAGGAGGAGAAGAAGGAGGAGAAGAAGGAGGAGAAGAAGGAGAAGAAGGAGGAGAAGAAGGAGGAGAAGAAGGAGAAGAAGGAGGAGAAGAAGGAGAAGAAGGAGGAGAAGAAGGAGGAGAAGAAGGAGGAGAAGGAGGAGGAGAAGAAGGAGAAGAAGGAGAAGAAGAAGAAGAAGAAGAAGAAGAAGAAGAAGAAGAAGAAGAAGAAGAAGAAGAAGAAGAAGAAGAAGAAGAAGAAGAAGAAGAAGAAGAAGAAGAAGAAGAAGAAGAATTGTTTGTTTGTTTGTTTGTGTAAACAAGTTTTGTAAACAATATATTGATAATTATGTTTGTGTGCTTATTGTGTTGTATACAACGAGTGTATATATATACATTGCACCTTACTTTGGTCTCATAGGCCACATAAGTTATGTGAAAAAATAAAATAGTGAAAAAAACAACAAACCTTCAAATACAATAAACTAAAGTTTAAACCGGTGAGCGGCAGTCCGCCGCTGTTGCCATACGCGGCTCATTTTCTGCAAACTTCACGGCTCCTATATCTCGTAAGTACCAATGGCAAAAATTTTTTTTTTGGACAAAAACACTCAGAAAAAAATCTTAACATTTTCATAAAAAAAAAATAATTTTTTTTTTTTTTGAATATTTGGCGACATAGAATACAGTTTCAGAGGGGGGCCTGAAACAGTCAAAGGGTTAACACCCTCCTTCAGAGTGCAGGCACTGTACTTCCCATCTCCGGGACTCAAGTCCGGCCTGCCGGTTTCCCTGAACCCCTTCATAAATGTTACTTTGCTCACACTCCCAACAGCACGTCAAGTATTAAAAACCATTTGTCTCCATTCACTCCTATCAAACACGCTCGCGCATGCCTGCGGGAAGTCCAAGCCCCTCGCACACAAAACCTCCATTCCCCCCCTCCCTCCAACCTTTCCTAGGCCGACCCCTACCGCGCCTTCCTTCCACTACAGACTGATACACTCTGAAGTTATTCGTTTCGTTCCATTCTCTCCACATGTCCGAACCACCTCAACAACCCTTCCTCCGCCCTTGGACAACAGTTTTGGTAATCCCGCACCTCCTCCTAACTTCCAAACTACGAATTCTCTGCATTATATTCACACCACACATTGCTCTCAGACATGACATCTCCACTGCCTCCAGCCTTCTCCTCGCTGCAACATTCATCACCCATGCTTCACACCCATATAAGAGCGTTGGTAAAACTATACTCTCATACATTCCCCTCTTTGCCTCCAAGGACAAAGTTCTTTGTCTCCACAGACTCCTAAGTGCACCACTCACCTATATACAGTGGACCCCCGGTTAACGATATTTTTTCATTCCAGAAGTATCTTCAGGTGCCAGTACTGACCGAATTTGTTCCTATAAGGAATATTGTGAAGTAGATTAGTCCATTTCAGACCCCCAAACATACACGTACAAACGCACTTACATAAATACACTTACATAATTGGTCGCATTGGGAGGTGATCATTATGCGGGGGTCCACTGTATACGGTGGACCCCTGCATACCGTCGGCATCACATAACGTACAATCCGCATACCGCTCGCTTTTATCGCAAAAATTTTGCCTCGCATACCGCTCAAAAACCCGCTCACCGCTCTTCGTCCGAGACGCGTCCAATGTGCGCCCTTAGCCAGCATCACATGTGCCGCCGGTGGCATTGTTTACCTGCCAGCCTCCGCGGTAACATCCAAGCATACAATCGGAACATTTCATATTATTACAGTGTTTTTGGTGATTTTATCTGCAAAATAAGTGACCAGAAGTGACTAGAAATACCGCAGGAAATAGCAAACAAGAGGACTCCACTAGCAATAGTGAGGATATATTACCAAAAACAACTGGTGGGAGCTCCATTGTTGGTGCTAGGGAGGATAGAAGTAAGACAGGGAAACATGCACCAACAGGGAATACAGTCACAGAAACCCAAGGCAAAGGGAAACCAAGCCTGTGCACATACTATGCACTCGGTAATCTGCGGGCATGGGAAATCTGGAAAAACAGAGGGGACTGCAACTATGACCACCCTAGAAAATGCCATGCCCATATGACAACAGGAAAATGCAAACTCCCTTCCTGTAAGCTTTTTCACCCCCGAACTGTGTACCCCTTCAGTACAGGAAAGACTGTGCTATAACTTAAATTTGCCGGGCCTACCATCAAAGGACAAAAAGATAAAAAACACCGGGCCCAGGGGAATCCCTGGGTAGCCACAGCCACTCAAGAGGGAGAAGTTTTTTAGTCCCGGGAAAGGGAAAAAAAATTTGCGGGAAATGGCAAATCGACACCAAACCCCATCTTTCCCGGAGTGGAACCACGTCGATGGCCCCCCACCCAACCCAACAGATACGAACAAAATGCCGAAAAAAAAAACCCCCCCCAGTCCCAACATCCCACCAGTCCGATAAATTCTTCTTTCAAATAACAGGGTCTAAAGCCAGCAAAAAACAAAAAAATCCCTTTTTCACCCGTGGACTGCTTGCAGAGGAAAAGGGCAATTTTCGCAAGCTTTCACTGAACCCACATAAAGGATCACTTGGACAACGAAATATGGATCCCGGGTTTAAAACCCTATACAGATTGACAGAGGAACCAAAAGGGGGGGGTTGGGCCTGTACATTGCAGACACTTTTTTGCACAAAACTGCAAATGCCTCAAATGAGTAGTGGAATTTTTTACAGTAAAGTCGAGAACCAAAACCAGTCTTTGGGGTAGTCTACAAGCCTCCGGAGCAACATCCCACCAATTCCAGGAACACGTTAAAAATTGACCACTATCGGGAAAACCATCCACCCGGGGACCCAACATTTTGCCCCTGGGGATTTCAACTTAAAGGGGCCCTAAAAGGAGGAATTAGCAAATAATATTGTTGCGTAATAACACCAGGGGGCAGCCCCGATGAAAATCACACTCACGCGAGATTTTTTAAAACCGCACAAAAAACAATTTAAACCACAATAATAGGCCTACAGACTGGGGAATCACTAACCCATCTTCACTAAAATATGATCTGATAAAAAGTCCCAAACAAAAAAAAACCAGACACAACATAATTGAGGTTCATTCAGTATGTGCGGAGCCCCAGACCGACAAAATGAGATTTGTCACAGGGGGCATTTAAACCCAAATTCAAATTCCCAAAAACAAAAACTAAAAGGGGCCAAGTAAACCCAAATCCTAACCGATAAAGCGGAAAAATATACAAGCAACACAGACCCCAACTTATCCTAAACAGATTAACTCGGTGGCACTCGATGAAAGCACAAGGTTATTCCTCAAGAAAAAGGAGGAGTAAGTAAAACAGAAAGAGAAAGGCGCCCCTTTTCAGGCAGGGAAAAGAATAACAGAGCGACAAAAGAGGTAAATTTATATCTGAAATGCGTGGGGAGACACTGGTCAGAAAAATGAAACCTCGAACTTAAGCAAAAGAATCCTTTAAGTCAGAAATCGGGGGAAGAACTAAAAGCCAAAATGAAATCGAAAGAAACCCAAATATTTCTTTCCATCCCAAAAATCAAAATCAGAAAAACCCAGTTTTGGGGGCCCCTACTTAAACAAATGGCCCCACCAGATGACAGCAAGGAAATGATGAGCTACTCAAGTCCCAAATGACTCAGTTTTTAGCAAGCCCTAACCAGACTGAGAGTCGAAGATAAAAATTTAATTTTTTTTAGAAAGCCACAAAATTTGATTAACCAAGCCTATCCGATGTTATCCTACCCCAAAAATCTTCGAACAGGCGTAAATGACTGCCCATGCACTCTCCCCCAAGGGCCCAGACTCATGGAACTCTGTGTTCTCAAAACTCAAGAAGCCCCATCACGAGCCTTTCCACCTATGAGAGGAGCTGGACACGGGGGGCGCCAGAGTTTTTTAAAAACAAAAACAAGCCCCACTCCACAAAGGGATAAACAAAAGCAAAAAAACAGACCAGTACACTAACTCCCATATCATAAAAATCTTTTAAAGGGTCCTAAGAAGCAAGATCACCACCCATCAAAACCCACATTTCACAACCCGGGCAACAGGGTTTAGAAAAGGTCGCTCCTGTCGTCTCACATTGGATCACTACGACAAGGGCCTAAAATTTACAAAAGACAAAAAAAATGCGATGTAATAATCAGACTTTGCAAAAACCTTCGACAATGTGACCATGGCGTAATGGCACAAAATGCTGCTAAAGGAAAAACAGGAAAAATCGGTCATGGATCTATAATTTCCTCACAAAAAAGAACACAGAAGTAGTCTCAACAGAGTAAAAATCCGAGGGACTACGGGGAAAAACTCTGTTCCACAAGCACAGTACTCGCTCCCATCTTGTTCCTCATCCTCATACCCACATAGACAAGGATCAGCCACAGCACCGGTCCTTTCCCTTTTCAGAGAACCCGAATCTGCTGACATTCTTCATTGCAACACTGCAAAGCTCCAGGGGGACATCAACCAAATTTTTCAGGGGGCTGCAGAAAACAATATGAAGTTAACATGAGAAATTTCAATTACTCAGATATGGTAAACGGGGAAAATTTAAATTTTCATCAGAGTACAAAACAAATTCGGGCCAAAAAATAGAGCGAAAAAAACCCTCAAAGACCGGGGAGTGATCATGTCGGGGGACTCCCCTTTCAAGGACCATAACATTGTATCAATCGCATCTGCTAAAAAAAATGACAGATGGATAATGAAACCTTCAAAACTAGGGGGGCCCAAGCCCATGATCACTCTTCGGTCACTTGTTCTATCTAGGCGGGAATATTGCTGCCACTAAACAGCACTTTCAAGGCAGGTGAAATTGCCGACCTAGAAAATGTACAGAGAACTTTACGGCGCGCATAACGGAAAAAAAAACCCCAAATTTTAATTGGGAGCGCTTGAGGTTCCAAAACCCTGAATTCCCGGAAGCGGGAGGGAGAGATACATGATTATAACACCTGGAAAATCCCAGAGGGACAGACCGAAATTTCACCCGAAAATCACTCACAAAAAAGCAAAAGACTTTTGGCAAACGATGCACCACCCCCCAATGAAAAGAGGGTGTCCACTAGCACGTTAAGAGACCATACAATAAGTGTCAGGGGCCCGAGACTGTTCAATTGCCTCCCAGTACACATTAGGGGGATTACCAACAGACCCCTGGCAGTCTTCAAGCTGGCACTGGACAAGCACCTAAAGTCAGTTCCGGATCAGCCGGGCTGTGGCTCGTACGTTGGTTTGCGTGCAGCCAGCAGCAACAGCCTGGTAGATCAGGCTCTGATCCACCAGGAGGCCTGGTCACAGACCGGGCTGCGGGGGCGTTGACCCCCGGAACTCTCTCCAGGTAAACTCCAGGTAATGGGCCCCAAGAAAGCTTCTAGTGCCAACCCTACAGCAATAAGGGTGAGAATTACTATAGAGATGAAGAAAGAGATCACTGATAAGTATGAAAGTGGAGTGCGTGTCGCCGACCTTGCCAGGTTGTACAAGAAACCCAAATCAACCATCGCTACTATTGTGGGCAACAGAAAGGCAATCAAGGAAGCTGTTCTTGCCAAAGGTTTAACTGTGTTTTCGAAACAGAGATCGAAAGTGATGGAAGATTTTGAGAGACTCTTTTTGGGTGTGGATAAATGAAAAACAGCTAGCAGGAGAAAGCGTCTCTCAACGATCATAAGCGAAATGGCTAGGAAGTTGCATGGGGAAATTTAATTAAAAAAAATTTCCTGCAACTAGTGATGATGTGAGTGAATTTAAGACCAGCAAAGGTTGGTTTGAGAGATTTAAGAAGCGTATGGCATACATAGTGTGATAAGGCATGGGGGAGGCTGCCATTCGGACCAAAAAGCAGCTAAAAAAATATGTGCAGGAATTCAAGGAGTACATAGACAGTGAAGGACTAAAACCCTGAACAAGTGTTTAATTGTGGAAACAGGCCTGTTTTGGAAGAAAATGCCAAGCAGGACCTACATTACCCCAGGGGGAAAAGGCACTCCCAGGACATAAGCTATGAAAGACAGGCCCTTTCTTTGTTGATGTGTTCCAATGCTACTGGTGATTGCAAAGTGAAGCTTTATTAGTTTATCACTCTGAAACCCCAGACCGTTCAGGCAAAAGAAATGTCCTCAAGGAGAAATTTCTGTGTGCTGTGGAGGGCAAACAGTAAGGCATGGGTCACTAGGGGCTTTTCTATGACTGGTTACACCATGCATTTGCCCCCAATGTGAAAGATTACTTAACGAAAAGAAATTAGAACTTAAGTGCCTCCTGGTGTTAGACATGCCCTGGGCATCCTACAGACATGGAAACGACTTTATGGACATGAAATTCCCTTAAGGTGAAGTTTTGCCTCCTAATACCACCCTCTCTTGCAGCCCATGGACCAGCAGGTTATTGCAACTTTAAAAAACTGTACACAAAAGCTCTGTTTGAAAGGTGCTTTGTAGTGACCTCAGAAACCAACGGACTCTAAGAGAGTTTTGGAGAGAGCACTTTAATATCCTCAATTGTGTAAACCTTATAGGTAAGGCCTTTGGGGGGAATGACTAAGAGGACCTTGAACTCTGCTTGGAAGAAACTGTGGCCAGAATGTGTAGACAAAGGAATTTTTTAAGGGTTTGAGGCTAACCCTGAGAGGATTATGCCATTGAGGAATCCATTGTGGCATTGGAAAGTCCTTGGGGGTTTGGGGGTTAGTGGGGAGGATGTGGAAGATTGGTGGAGGAGGAAATGAAGAACTAACCACTGATGAGCTGATAGATCAACTTCAACAGAAGAGGCCAGACTGAGGAAATGGTTCAGGGGAGGGGAGAGAGAAATTGAAAAGTTGCCTCTAAAAAGTTTAAGGAAATGGGGCAAAGTGGCTTGAAGTACAAAACCTTCTGGATGAAAATCACCCTACACAAACTATTGCAAACCGTGTTGGCAAACCCGTCATGCCAAAGTTTGAAACCTTTAGGGGAAACATAAGGAAAGAGAGGTACAGGCCCTTGGCAAAATATGTTTTCGAAAGAAGTCCGTGACTCTGAAAACTGTCCCAAACGGCATAAAAGAAAAGGGGGTAACCCCGAAAAGGACTCGCACCTCAATCTTAATGGAAGGGGATTCCCCTTCAAAAAAACACTCTCTCTCCCCCCTCCCCCCCATCAATCATCCCGATCTTCAAAAAAAGAAAGGTATGTAATTGTGTATGCCTTTTTCAGTTTGTGTGTATTAAAAAAACATTTCTTGGTAAAATTTTTTTTTTAACTTTTGGGTGTCTTCCCCGGTTTAAATTTTGTTTCCATTATTTCTTAGGGGAAAATTCATTCGCTTTACGATCATTTCGATAAAAATGACCCCCTTTTGCAGGGATTAAAGTCCTATGGGGGGTCCACGTATATATATATATATACAGTGGACCCCGCATCCCGTTGGCATCACAAATTAATCCGCTACCGCTACATTTTATCGCCAAGATTTTCCCTTGCATACGCAAAAAAAACCCGCTCAACCTGTTCGTCAAGACGCGTCAATGAGCGCCCTTACCCACCCACATGTTCCACGGTGGAATTTTTTAACAGCCAGCCTCCGCGGTAACATCCAAGCATACAATCGGAACATTTTGTATTATTACAGTGTTTCTGGTGATTTTATCTGCAAAATAAGTGACCATGGGCCCCAAGAAAGCTTCTAGTGCCAACCCTACAGAAATAAGGGTGAAATTACTATAGAGATGAGAAAGAGATAAATGATAAGTATGAAAGTGGAGTGCGTGTCTCCGAGCTGGCCGGTTGTATAGTAAACCCCAATCAACCATCGCTACTATTGTGGGCAACAAAAAAGCAATCAAGGAAGCTGTTCTTGCCAAAGGTTTAACTGCGTTTTCGAAACAGAGATCGCAATGATGGAAGATGTTGAGAGGGCTCTTATTGGGTGTGGATAAATGAGAAAAAGATATAGGAGATAGCATCTCTCAAGTGATCATAAGTGAAAAGGCTAGGAAGCTGCATCAGGATTTAATTAAAAAAATGCCTGCAACTAGTGATGATGTGAGTGAATTTAAGGCCAGCAAAGGTTGGTTTGAGAGATTTAAGAGGCATAGTGGCATACATAGTGTGATAAGGCATGGTGAGGCTGCCAGTTTGGACCACAAAGCAGCTGAAAAATATGTGCAGGAATTCAAGGAGTACATAGAAACTGAAGGACTAAAACCTGAACAAGTGTTTAATTGTGATGAAACAGGCCTGTTTTGGAAGAAAATGCCAAGCAGGACCTACATTACTCAGGAGGAAAAGGCACTCCCAGGACATAAACCTATGAAAGACAGGCTTACTCTGTTGATGTGTTGATGATGTGGAAGAGTTGGTGGAGGAGGACAATGAAGAACTAACCACTGATGAGCTGAAAGATCAACTTCAACAGCAAGAGGCCAGACCTGAGGAAACTGGTTCGAACGAGGGGAGAGAAATTGAAGAAATTGCCTACTACAAAGATTAAGGAAATCTGTGCAAAGTGGCTTGAAGTGCAAACCTTCATGGATGAAAATCACCCTCACACAGCTATTGCAAGCCGTGCTGGTGACTATTACACTGACAATGTTGTGAAACACTTTAGGGAAGTCATAAAGGAACGAGAGGTACAGGCCACTATGGACAGATATGTTGTGCGACAGAACTCCAGTGACTCTGAAGCTGGTCCTAGTGGCATTAAAAGAAGAAGGGAAGAAACCCCAGAAAAGGACTTGACACCTCAAGTCTTAATGGAAGGGGATTCCCCTTCTAAACACTAACACTCTCTCCTCCTCCCATCCCATCAATTATCACCAGATCTTCAATAAAAGTAAGTGTCATGTAATTGTGCATGCCTTTTTCAGTTTGTGTGTATTAAAATTAATATTTCATGTGGTAAAAATTTTTTTTTTCATACTTTGGGGTGTCTTGCACGGATTAATTTGATTTCCATTATTTCTTATGGGGAAAAAATTTATTCGCATAACGATTAATTTCGCATAACAATGAGCTCTCTTGCAAAGGATTAATATCGTTATGCGTGGGTCCACTGTATATACATATATATATATAAAATATATATATATATATATATATATACAGTGGACCCTCAACCAGCGATGGCATCGATTAACGATAAATCTGACTAGCGATACATTTTAACCCAAAAATTTTGCCTCGACTAGCGCTTAAAAACCTGACCAACGCTATTCATTCCGTTCAAGACGCGTCCACTTTGGCCTGAGCGCGCCCCACTTGTCCCATGGGTGCCAAGCAGGATGTACATTACTCAGGAGGAAAAAGCACTCCCAGGACATAAGCCTATGAAAGACAGGCCTACTCTGTTGATGTGTGCCAATGCTAGTGGTGATTGCAAGTGAAGCCTTTATTGGGGTATCACTCTGAAACTCCCAGAGTGTTTCAGGAAAAACAATGTCGTCAAGGCTAATTTGTGTGTGCTGTGGAGGGCAAACAGTAAGGCATGGGTCACTAGGGACTTTTTCTATGACTTTTTACACCATACATTTGCCCCCCATGTGAAAAATTACCTAATTGAAAAGAAATTAGACCTTAAGTGCCTCCTGGTATTAGACAATGCTCCTGGTCATCCTTCAGACTTGGCAGAGCGACTTTCTAGGGACATAAGCTTCATTGAGGTGAAGTTTTTGCCTCCTCATACCACTTCTCTCCTGCAGCCCATGGACCAGCAGGTCATTTCCAACTTCAAGAAACTGTACACAAAAGCTATGTTTGAAAGGTGCTTTGTAGTGACCTCAGAAACTCTAAGAGAGTTTTGGAAAGATCACTTTACCATCCTCATTTGTGTAAACATTATAGGTAAGGCTAGGGAGGAAGTGACTAAGAGGACCTTGAATTCTGCATGGAAAAAACTGTGGCCAGAATGTGTAGACAAAAGGGATTTTGAACGGTTTGAGGCTAACCCTGAGAATCCTATGCCAGTTGAGGAATCAATTGTGGCATTGGGGAAGTCCTTGGGGTTGGAGGTTAGTGGGGAGGATGTGGAAGAGTTGGTGGAGGACAATGAAGAACTAACCACTGATGAGCTGCTAGATCATCTTGAACAGCAAGAGGGCAGACCTGAGGAAACTGCTTCGGAGGAGGGATAAGAGAAATTGAAGAAGTTGCCTACTTCTAAGATTAAGGAAATGTGTGCAAAGTGACTTGAAGTGCAAACCTTTATTGATGAAAATCACCCTGACACAGCTACTGCAAGCCGTGTTGGCAACCTGTACACTGACAATGTTGTGAACCACTTTAGGAAAGTCATAAAGGAATGAGAGGTACAGGTATCTATGGACAGACATGATGTGCAACAGAAGTCCAGTGACTCTGAAGCTGGTCCTAGTGGCATTAAAAGAACAAGGGAACTAACCCCAGTAAAAGACTTGCTACCTCAAGTGCTAATGGAAGGGGATTCCCCTTCTAAACACTAAGAAGATCAATGCTCTCCCCTCCTCCCATCCCATCAATCATCACCAGATCTTCAATAAAGGTAAGTGTCACGTAACTGTGCATGTCTTCTTCAGTTTGTGTGTATTAAAATTAATATTTCATGTTGTAAATTTTTTTTTTTCAATACTTTGGGGTGTCTTGCACGGATTAATTTGATTTCCATTATTTCTTATGGGGAAAATTAACTTGACTAACGATTATTTCGATTAACGATGAGCTCTCAGGAACGAATTAATATCGCTGGTTGAGGGTCCACTGTGTGTGTGTGTATATATATATATATATATATATATATATATAAATATATTATATATATAATATATAGGGGAAGGAAGGCGGGTAGGGGTCGTCCTCGAAAGGGTTAGAGAGAGGGGGGTAAAGGAGGTTTTGTGGGAGAGGGGCTTGGACTTCCAGCAAGCGTGCGTGAGCGTGTTAGATAGGAGTGAATGGAGACAAATGGTACTTGGGACCTGACGATTTGTTGGATTGTGAGCAGGGTAATATTTAGAGAAGGGATTCAGGGAAACCGGTTATTTTCATATAGTCGGACTTGAGTCCTGGAAATGGGAAGTACAATGCCTGCACTTTAAAGGAGGGGTTTGGGATATTGGCAGTTTGGAGGGATATGTTGTGTATCTTTATACATATATGCTTCTAAACTGTTGTATTCTGAGCACCTCTGCAAAAACAGTGATAATGTGTGAGTGTGGTGAAAGTGTTGAATGATGAAAGTATTTTCTTTTTGGGGATTTTCTTTCTTTTTTTGGGTCACCCTTCCTCGGTGGGAGACGGCTGACTTGTTGAAAAAAAAAAAAATTATATATATGCAAAACAACCACTGTGAAAGAGTAGTGAAGTTCAAAGTGTTTTCGTGACTACTCCTTGACAATGTGAGTACAGTGGACCCTCGCATACCGTTGGCATCACATAACGTTAAATCCGCACACCGATACATTTCATCACTAAAATTTTGCCTCGCATACCGCTAAAAAACTCGCTCAACGCTATTCGTCCGAGACGCTTCTAATGTGCGGCCTGAGCCAGCTTCACATGTTCCGCAGGTGGCTTTGTTTACAAGCCAGCCTCCGCGGTAACATCCAAGCTACAATCGAACATTTCGTATTATTACAGCGTTTTTGGTGATTCATCTGCAAAATAAGTGACCATGGGCCCCAAGAAAGCCTCTAGTGCTAACCCAGTGGTAAAAAGGGTGAAAATACTATCATACCACAGTCAGCTGCTGCTGCACCATGGTCAGCTATGTTGCTTGACCAGTCAGCTGTTGCTGGATCAGTCAGCTGCTGTTGCACCTCGATCAGCTGTTGCTGGACCAGTCAGCTGTTGCTGGATCAGTCAGCTGCTGCTGCACCACGATCAGCTGTTGTTGGACCAGTCAGCTGTTGCTGAATCAGTCAGCTGCTGCTGCACCACGATCAGCTGTTGCTGGACCAGTCAGCTGTTGCTGGATCAGTCAGCTGCTGCTGCACCACAATCAGCTGTTGCTGGACCAGTCAGCTGTTGCTGAATCAGTTAGCTGCTGCTGCACCACAATCAGCTGTTGCTGGATCAGTCAGTTGCTGCTGCACCACGATCAACTGTTGCTGGACCAGTCAGCTGTTGCTGGATCAGTCAGCTGCTGCTGCACCATGATCAGCTGTTGCTGGACCAGTCAGCTGTTGCTGGATCAGTTAGCTGCTGCTGCTGCACCACAATCAGCTGCTGCTGGACCAGTCAGCTGTTGCTGGATCAGTCAGCTGTTGCTGGATCAGTCAGCTGTTGCTGGACCAGTCAGCTGTTGCTGGACCAGTCAGCTGTTGCTGGACTAGTCAGCTATTGCTGGATCAGTCAACTGTTGCTGGATCAGTCAGCTGTTGCTGGATCAGTCAGCTGTTGCTGGATCAGTCAGCTGTTGCTGGATGAGTCAGCTGTTGCTGGACCAGTCAGCTGTTGCTGGACCAGTCAGCTGTTGCTGGATCAGTCAACTGTTGCTGGACCAGTCAGCTGTTGCTGGATCAGTCAGCTGTTGCTGGATCAGTCAGCTGTTGCTGGATCAGTCAGCTGTTGTTGGATCAGTCAGCTGTTGCTGGATCAGTCAGCTGTTGCTGGACCAGTCAGCTGTTGCTGGACCAGTCAGCTGTTGCTGGATCAGTCAGCTGTTGCTGGATCAGTCAGCTGTTGCTGGACCAGTCAGCTGTTGCTGGATCAGTCAGCTGCTGCCGCACCACGGTCAACTGCTGTTGCACCATCAGCTGTTTCTGAACATGACTCGTCCCGAACCTGTCCGTCCAGCCTGAGCGCCTGCCTTGCCGTCATTGTTTACAAGCCAGGGTGGCCGGTTGCATGCATACATTCGATACATTTTGTATTCCATTATTTATAGTGCTTGTAACTGCTAAACAAGCCACCATGGGCCCAAAGAAACCTTCTAGTGCCAACCCTGTGGTAAAAAGGGTGATAAATACTATCGTACCACAGTCAGCTGCTGCTGCTGCACCATGGTCAGCTGATAAATTGGACCAGTCAGCTGTTGCTGCACCACAGCTTCTGCTGCACCACAGCTGCAGCTGCACCATGGTCAGCTGTTGCTGCACCCAGCTGCTGCTGCACCATGGTCAGCTGCACCACAGCTGTTGCTGTTGCTGCACCACCATCAGCTGTATTACTCAAAGATGTGGAGAGTGTGTTGTTGGTGTAGCTTAACGTGAAACAACTACCGAGAAACAATTAACCCCAGAGGGTTAGCCACCCAGGATAACCCAAGAAAGTCAGTGCATCATCGAGGACTGTCTAACTTATTTCCATTGGGGTCCTTAATCTTGTCTCCCAGGATGCAACCCACACCAGTCGACTAACACCCAGGTGAACAGGGAAAAATGCCTGGAACTAGTGCTCATATTGGTGAATTTAGAGCCAGCAAAGGTTGGTTTGAGAGATTTAAGAATCGTAGTGGAATACACAGTGTGATAAGGCCTGTTCTGGAAGAAAATGCCAAACAGGACCTACAGTACTCAGGAGGAAAAGGCACTCCCAGGACACAGTGTCTCATCAGTCATTGCTGCATCTTCAATAAAGGTGTCATTTATTCTTCATTTAGTAGAGTAGTACATGCACAATATATACTGTGCATGTACTACTCTACTATTGTGCATGTATCCTTCTCTTTGTGTGTAGGAAAATGTATATTTCATGTGGTAAAATATTTTTTTTCATACTTTTGGGTGTCTTGCACGGATTAATTTGATTTCCATTATTTCTTATGGGGAAAATTCATTCGCATAACGATAATTTCGCTTAACAATGAGCTCTCATGAACGGATTAATATCGTTATGCGGGGGTCCACTGTAGTCACGAAAGCGCTTGGAATTTCACTACTCTTTCACAGTGGTTATTTTGCATATTTTAAAATCACCTGTTTACTGTGATCTTATTGTATGTATGTATGTATGTATGTAAACAATGAGCTCTCATGAACGGATTAATATCGTTATGCGGGGGTCCACTGTAGTCACGAAAGCGCTTGGAATTTCACTACTCTTTCACAGTGGTTATTTTGCATATTTTAAAATCACCTGTTTACTGTGATCTTATTGTATGTATGTATGTATGTATGTATGTATGTACAGTGGACCCCCGCATAACGATGGCATCGCATAGCGATTTTTCCGCATAACGATTACTTTTATCGCAAAATTTTTGCCCCGCATACCGATTAAAAACCCGCATACCGATTTTCGTCCGAGACGCGTCCAATGTGCCCTCACATGTGCCGGCTGTCCCATTGTTTACCAGCCAGCCTCCGCGGTAACATCCAAGCATACACTCGGAATATTTCGTATTATTACAGTGTTTTCGGTGGTGTTTCTGGAAAATAAGTGACCATGGGCCCCAAGAAAGCTTCTAGTGCAACCCTGTGGTAAAAAGGGTGAGAATTAGTATGGAAAATTAAGAAAGATTTTGAAGGGTTTGGGGCTAACCTGAGAAGCCTATGCCAGTTGTGGAATCCATTGTGCCTACTTCAAAGATTAAGGAAATGTGTGCAGAGTGGTTTGAACTGCAAACCTTTATAGATGAAAATCACCCTGACACAGCTGTTGCAAGCCGTGCTTGTGACTATTTCAATGACAAAGTTTTGGCCCATTTTAGGAAAGTCTTGAAGAAACGGGAGGTACAGAGCTCTATGGACAGATTGTTGTGCGACAGGGTCCAGTGACTCTGAAGCTGGTCCTAGTGGCATTAAAGAAGAAGGGAAGTCCCCCGAAAAGGCTTCTACTCAAGTCCTAATG
>NC_069453.1:35625428-35650060 GCF_026875155.1 Cherax quadricarinatus | reverse complement strand
TTTGCTCTAATTATATTCTTATCTAATGTTAGGAATTTTTCCGGGGTGATCATGAATTTTTGTTGGTGGCCCCATCTTATTGGGTGTTTTTGGTTTGTCAGCATAGTTGTGACCCCCTTTTAAATGTTATGTTATCTGTTTTCATAGTTAGGTGAGTGCTTTCCCACCCCCTGTGGTGGGTTTTTTTGGGGGTTTTTAAGCCAGTTGGGCTTAGAAATTTCTCATGCTAGGGGGGGTGTCCCAGGCAGTAGATTATGTTTTTTTCCTGGGGCCCACCACCACTTGGGGTCGCTGCCTAAACCCACCCAACCTTCCACTACACTGTTTTTTTTTTTTTCCCTTATAAGGGGCCCCTAGCACCTTATTTTACAAAACCACATAGGGGATCAAGACGCAAATTGTTTTGTCCCTCTGCCCAATTAAGCCCCTGGTAGTTTACCCCGTGGGATTTATGGCCTAATTTTCGAGATCCCACCACAACTCCCCATACCCCTTTCTACACTAACTCATCCATAAATAAAAATATTTTTTTTAGGACTTTGCGAGTGTTAGACAATTTTCAGTGATTTTTTTGTGACTTAGTGACTTTTGATAGACTGTGTTCTTTAAGTGTTGAAATATTTTTTTTTTTCTCTTTTCAGGTTTAATTTTGTGCTTTATTTTTGCTGCTTGTTTTTTCTTTTTTTTAAAATACTTGAAGAAAATATTTTCCCTTTTTCCCCGTTGTGTGCACTTTAAAAAGCATACAAATTGTGTTTTTCACCCAGTTATCTTGTGTTACATACTGTGTTCCTTTCCGTAATTTTTGCAGGGTTTTTTCAAAAATTTTTGTTATCTTATATTTGCCACAACTCAGTGTTTTTTCAGTTTTTTTTTTCCCACATTTGGTTTCTTGTGATTTGTTTGATATCCCATCAATCTTTGTGGCCATTGCAAAGGAATTCAATCCTCCCAAGATGATAACCATTCTGCATATGTAAATCTTACCCTTGCAGAGTTGGGTTTAAATGTACATAGCCTGTATAATTAGATGTTCAAGATGAATGAAGTTGTCCACTGTGTGTTTATTATTAGCTGATCAGTTTTTCAGTTTTTTTTTTTTTGTGTTCACGTTCCCTCCGAATTCTGAGAATTTAGCAGTAATGATCTGAGCGTGCCAGATTTGCCTTTGCTGTTAATTACTTTCACCTTTGTAAATATATATATTCTTCCTCAGAATCCGTAGAGTGCATGAATACAGATCGATCAATCAATTCCATCCTTTATTATACTTTGATTTGTTCTTATAATTCGTAATGCATTCCGTTAACACCCATTATGTTAACATCTATTACGGCACCATCCATTAGTTCTAAGTTACATATGTCTTTGCTATTGTATAGAATCAGCCCAGAGCCACCTACCTGTTCAGCCTATAGCATAGTATGGTATTCGAGACAACATATGTAAACATGACCGAGCTGTCAGCATATTTGCTGATCCCCTGTATATGTATATGTTATCTGAGTATCATAGTTAGTACCATCCATATGTTTTACATAGCTGACCCCTTGCTAGGCTCAGTGACTAGCTTGCGTGACGTCACGTGATGCCGTATGAGAGTGAGGCGTTCCAGCCTCGCTCTCAGTTCTCCACCTTAGGTCTACAGGCAACACAAGCACTCTGGGCTTCCCCCTCGCAATCTGCTAATATATGTGTTACCATCCAACGACTGTGTTTAACTCCAACCATCACATCTTCACGAACCCTCTCGACATGTGTGTGTGTGTGTGTGTGTGTGTGTGCATGTGTGTGATTATATATTTGCAGGAGTATACATGTACTTGCACACAGTTGTGGTCGGAGAGAGGGAGTGAAGGGAGTTGTGTTTCAGTTCTTGTCCTAGTCTTTAACTCGTGTGTGTTTATTGTGACCACAGTGTTGGATGCTAAGGTGATAACTGCATTCATCTTATAGTTACAGTCTGGTTCCAGCAGTCTCTGTCAGGTATCTTCTTTAGTATGACTTGACTGTGGTCCCCGTGGTAGACTGTGGTCCCTGTGGTAGACTGTGGTCCCTGTGGTAGACTGTGGTCCCTGTGGTAGACTGTAGTGTCCCCGTGGTAGACTGTGGTCCCCGTGGTAGACTGTGGTCCTCGTGGTAGACTGTGGTCCCTGTGGTATACTGTGGTCCCTGTGGTAGACCGTGGTCCCCATGGGTGACTGTTGTCTCCTTGGGTGACTGTGGTCTCAGTGGTTGACTGTGGTCTCCGTGTTTGACTGGGGTCCCCGTGGGTGACTGTGATCTCCGTGAGTGACTGTTGCCCCCATGAGTGACTGTGGTCTTCTTGGGTGACTGGGGTCCCCGTGAGTGACTGTGATCCCGTGAGTGACTGTGGTCCTGGTGGGTGACTGTGGTCCCCGTGAGTGACTGTGATCCCCGTGGTGACTGTGGTCCTGGTGGGTGACTGTGGTCCCCGTGAGTGACTGTGATCCCAAAGGGTGGACTGTGGTCCCGTGAGTGATGAGATCCCGGTGGGTGACTGTGGCCCGGTGGGTGACTGTGATCCCGGGGGGTGACTGTGGTCCCCGTGAGTGACTGTGATCCCGGTGGGTGACTGTGGTCCCCGTGAGTGACTGTGATCCCGGTGGGTGACGTGGTCCCCGTGAGTGACTGTGATCCCGGTAGGTGACTGTGGTCCCCGTGAGTGCCCTGTGATCCCGGTGGGTGACTGTGGTCCCCGTGATGACTGGATCCCGGTGGGTGACTGTGGTCCCCGTGAGTGACTGTGATCCCGGTGGGTGACTGTGGTCCCGGGGGGACTGTGGCCCCCGGGTGGTGACTGTGGTCCCCTGGTTGGTTGAAAATAAAGTAGTTTATGGGGTTAGATGTACTGTATTTCACTAACTGTAATATAGAATATTTCGGGTCATCCCACATTTCACTGACTACAAGTGAGCTTACCTGTTATGCTGCTTGTTGACCACTACTCTACAGACATGTGTCCGATGACCTGAAAGCATACACAATGGTGCCATTGCGTGAAGGACGAGTACTAGGCGGTGAGAGTTTCCTTAACTCTTTTGGTATCGTTCAGGTTGTAAACGCTGGACGTGTGTTGTTGGACCGATATCGTTTGTCTTACAATACAATGTTCATTGTCCATAAAGTTGTTTTCCTCCCTTAAACCTGAGTTTTACTGATTGATGTTATGCGATTCACATACTGCGCAGCTCTGACTTCCAGTCACTCGCGCGAATCCACCTAGTTTGTCTGTTACTGGCATTGTTGTTTGCCTGTCGGTTGGTTTCTAACCTGGGACAATTATAAGGTTTCCATAGACTCTATATTAGTGGCCATTTACCATCACGACCAAACAGTTCTTGCACACAATGATATTGCTCGCCACCATAAGCGAATGAATTTCTGCCAAGCAGGTGCTCTTTCTGAGTACCTTCAGGAGAACTACTGACGACTGCAGCGTCCTCCTGCCTGCATACATCCATGGTATATAAAACAGACAAGATGATGAGAATTAAGACACAAGTCAACATCGGGGTAGTCCAGTAGACGTTTGCCAACCAGTGGCTTTATCAATATACAATTTTAAAGAAACCCTCTCTAGTCCTTCGTACTGACTGATAAACCACTGGAGGTCGAAACGCTACATAATAAAATACCCAGAAGTGCACAGTGTTCTATCATAGTCCCTCTGTCCTGCCGGGGGCGAGAAAATCTCCCGAGCAGGCAGGCAGGACATCAACCTACTTCAATGCAACTATGACTACAACTCATATCACTGCTATAGTGATCCCTGATGTAACATCACTGTCATCACATACACACAATAAGTCTGCAATGTCTTGTACCAGGTTCTCCAAAGAGGCAAGAATGTTCTCTCACTCCCTCACTATCAGTCGCATGGAGGAGATGTTCTCAACAATGAATGATGTACTTGGGGAGTCCTGAAACTATCCATTACTATCATGCCTCCTCTACAGGACAGTCTTTCCTCACCTAAATCATTCTACTTTCTAACTCTCCAATGAAAATTATACTCTCCTGATAGTTCTGTGTTTCATTAACGATCTTAACTATCCATATGTGATATATTTTCCTTGTTCTTGTTCTCTCAAGTTTCGTCTAAACTATCGAGCCTTCTTAGTATCTCACACGTCGTAATCATGTCTTCCATTGTTAACCTCTTCCCCTGTGTTCTTAGGTTTAATCCCCATAGTCTTTGGTTCGAAATAATCTTGTAGAGAATATGCAGACTCTCTCTTCCCTGAACCTGTTTGTTAAGGTAAGGATTGTGTGCTGGTGGTGTATACGTCATACAGTTCTTACACACGTCGAATACAGACTCCTGAAGGACCATGCTGACCTTGATTATATAAAGCTGCTCATATTCTTCTAACATGAGAGAGAAGATAAGGCGAGGAAGTACGATGACACACAGACGCTATCAGACAGCCAGTCAGCCTTCAATTAAACATCCAGCTAGGCATACACAGCCAGCCACTCGGACATAGAGCCACAAACAGAACAGGGAAAGCCAGTCATCTCTTATAACTCAGCTGAACAACTAACCTCTAGTGTGTTCCTGTGTTCTCCTCGAATAAGGGCAGTGCTACTCACACCAACTGGTTGATGCTCTGCCCATACCTGGCCCACCCGCGTAGAGGCTATTGTCAGGGTTTGGGGGCGTATAGAAGGCGTGGGTGTTTTGGGACGCGAATGTGTGTATGTATGTGTGTGAAGCGTGGGTGTGTGTGAGGCGTGGGTGTATGTGCAACGTGGGTGTGATCCGGCGTTAGTGCGTGGGCAGCATGGATGTGAAGGCGTGTTGCTGCTTGGACCGATGGTAACATTAGTGAAGTGTGTGGATCACCTGCCTCCCAGCCTACTGGCACACACTCCAAGTCTATGAAGTATGTTTTTATATAACTTATCGGGTATCCGAAGTTTCGTTTTTATTCGTTCATAACACGAGAACGCCTCATCCGATCGGCTTCAAATTTTCAACGCTGGTACATGATAACAAGAGCAAGACTCAAGAAATCGTAATGACACGATTGCAAAACAAACCATACCCCGGCCGGGATTGAAACCCGCGGTCATGGAGTCTCAAAACTCCAGACCGTCGCGTTAGCCACTAGACCAGCTAGCCACAATAAGATTAATCCAATTAGGTATATTTCTACACCATAGGAAGGTTAGCACAGGCACCTCTGTGACCACAAATGCAAGTTTTTACAGACGAATCTCCAGCTAGCGTGGGCCGTGACGAACTCTAGCTCAAGTCCCTTCACTGCCGTCAACATGACTCAAGAAATCGTAATGACACGATTGCAAACAAACCATACCCCCGGCCGGGATTGAACCCGCGGTCATGGAGTCTCAAAACTCCAGCCCGTCTAATGGCTAACGCGACGGGCTGGAGTTTTGAGACTCCATGACCGCGGGTTCAATCCCGGCCGGGGGTAAGGTTTAACAAGAGCAAGATTCGTGCGATTATTTGCACGTGCAGGAGCCATGTACCAAAGTGTAGAAACCCTTTCCCCAGGATCTTGGAATGTGTGTGCACTAATTTCAAAATCCTCCCACACCTAGTTTCCATGCTTAAAAAAATTGTTCATAATTTCGACGGCGGAGATTTAAAACTGAAGTGTGTGGAACAGTTTTTAAAAATTTTTATGGGTATAATGCGTGAAATTTTCACTCCTTTATGGGACGTACTATTTTTTTAGTCCACCTCTTCGAAATGCTTCAGTATTTAATGGTGAAGCGTCGTACACCCAAGAGTCCCATCCAGTAAGTATAGTTAGTGTAGGGGAAAGGGGGTTTAATATAAAAAATTAGTTACAAACAAAAAAAAAAACGAATCGTTGGAACCCTGCAAAACTGGACAACCCTTTTTCCCGATCACTTCAAACACTAAAACATAGTATATCCAATTTATATTTTTTTTAAAATTAAATTTGAGACCATATACTCCCCAGTCTCCCTTTTTGTAACGAAAGGAAAGGGGAAACTTGCAATATGATTTAATGTGTAATACCCAGGCCCCATCCGATTTGGTTCAACCTTTCAAAAGCTGAAATTAAAATAAAAACTCTTTGTTTCTTCAAAGGGTTAAGGTGATGGTTTATTTTTGGGCTCAGTCCTCTGAGACGAACAAAAATGATCTCAAAATTTTACTTATGGGGTTTCTTTTGAAGGGGTTTAGTTTGTTTTGGGGTTTTGTAGTCCTAATTTGCCCTCATTATTGGGGAAATTGGGGTATTAGCGCCCTGTGACAAACGTGACTGTCTCCTTTGCTTCGCGTCGTTTCAACCTAAAAAATTTAAATATTTAATGCTTAGCCCCAATTTAATTATTCCCATCAGGGGCCCGAGGTGCAGGGGGCTGGGGCTAGCAAAAGGGGAAATTTTTTTGCATTACTGTATTTAAGTAGTACAGTAATTTGTAAAGAAAAAGCCCCTACCTACTCGCTATTTACCCCTAAACCCCAAACCGGAGATGAAATTAGACGCGTTTCGCTATGTCCAAAAAACAATTTAAACCCTAGGTAATAAGGTTAGAATTGACCAAAAACCTCCAGTTTTTATTTTGATTTTTGGGAAAATGGGTGTAAAACTTAAAAAAAATTTTTAGGGTAAATAAAGACGAAGACTTTGAGCTTGCTTTAAAACTTAAATGGAGATTATAACTAGGATTTTGACTTTTGGGGGGCGGGGGGCCCCGCGCACACACACACAACACACACACCCCACACACCACACATACAATTTTTGTATACACACAACGCTGTAAAAATTGTTTCAAGCGACATACATACGCAGAAGCCGGCTTATACATATAAGAAAAAAGGGGGAGATTGGGAAAACGCGTTAAAACGATTAAAAATTATTAAAAAAAATTTAGGAGATAACTAAAATTCGTAGCGAACTTGACAGACTAAGTAAAACAACATGAACCGGCATGATGTACTATCCTCACTAAATCAGAAGACAACAAAGAAAAAAGAGGGCGGACGTGAGGGGACGTGAGCAGATACTGAAGTAAGCAACAAAGAACAATGATTGGAAGTTAAAACCCTACTTATATGGGAATTTCTTTGTAAAAAAAGGACTAACGTTTAAGGGAAAATAAACCCCAAGAAAGATACATAAAGACGACCAGCATGGGTTTGAAGATGGTAAATCTTGTCTCACGAATCTCCTAAAATTTCTGACAGTGATGAAAATAAAGACTGGGTAGACTACACAGTCCTTGATTTCTAGAAAAGTTTTTGACACAATACTGGAGAAGATTCTCTTATCCACTGTTCACGAGACATACATACTGCCTTACTATACCTTGTAGCATAAACTACAAGCACGGTGCTCCTACCTGATCAAGCAGAAACTAGAAACTTGACAAGACTGCAGGTGAGGAGGATGGCCTGCATGCAGACGCTTCACAACACTGGAAGAAAAGGCGCAGGAGGGATATGGTAATGAATGGATAGGGATAGGCTGGTTGAGACGCGGAGAGGAGGATCCAGGAGAGAATTAACACTTAAATATATAGAAGAACCATAGGGACCTAAGGATGCACTTTTTTTTTGTTCTTTTAGACTATTAAGTGGAACACAAAGAAAGCACAAAAAGGTACAATACAGTGACTGGAACAATACACAAATAACCCGCACATAGAAGAGAGAAACTTACAACGACGTTTCGGTCCGACTTGTACCATTCACAGTCACATTAAACGTCGTCGTGACCTTCTGTCCCCTGTGTGCGGGTTGTGTAACTGGAACACATTAGTGAGCACAAGTGGCGGAGGCAAACACTGAACACAGTTACAAGAGATGTTAACGATCCCTGGAGGTCTCTCTTCAGTAAAGCCTGAGCACAGGAGTACGAAGAGGGGCCAGGAGCTATTGGTCGACCCATGCACACCCAATTAGGTAATTACAACTAGGTAAGCAAAAACGCCAGCGAAAGAATCTATATGTAACATTAGTTTGAAATTCATGAAAATAATATAACCTAGTCAATACTGTTGCAGCAGTGTGTTGCTGGGTCATAACATTGCTCTCATGCACCACTACTCTCCCGGCCGGGTTTATTATATATTTTCCTACATTTAATTACCTCCTACAAGCTTTATAATTACAAACCTGATGCGCCGAGTGAGATTATTATCGGATTTAAGGGTGATTTCAAGCAGTTATGTTTGATTTGCTTGCTGTCTCCCCACTCGTAGGTGGGGGGGAAAGGGGCTGTTTTTACTTGTTCGTGGACAAACGACATGTTTTCTTCTTTTATTCCTCTACGCTCACCTCCCTTCGGGGAGGGGTTTGAATTTCCCCTTCGTGCGGTAAAGGGCTCTACACCAATGTTTTGAAGTCGTCCCTTCGGTCAAAACCGTAAAAACTTTACGGAATTATAGCAAAAGGAATTAAAGAAATTGAAAGAAACCAAAAAAGTTCTCATATGCAAAATCCGGGGAAAAAAAACCACACCGGATAGAGTCCTTGTTCACCCAAGATGGAACTTACAAGGCATAAATAAAATAAAATTTTGATCTTAATGTGACTTGTGTTAGTATTCAGACTAAAAGTTCTCAACCCAAATGAATTCTTCATAATGAACTAAATTTTCCGACATAACCTAACCCCACATTCTTCGAAAAAGTATTGACAGCTGCCCATGCTTTCTGTCCAACCGTAAAGTTCTCAAAACGCAAAAAATCCCTTCACGGGCGTTAATATTTAATAAAAACTGGTATGGGCTTGAAGATCACTTATGGTATGTGTTTCCTTTACTTTGGTTTTTAGGGAAATGCCTAGGCATTTCGGCATGTTAAAATTGTTTTTTGTTAAAAGAGCATGAGCGGGTGGACGTCGTTAAAAGGGACTGACGGGGGGGGGACTGTTTCCAGTTAACTCAAAAACCACCCTTCAGGTTCTCTGATTTAAAACAAGTTTTAAAACTTTCACAGGCCCCCCTTATTTACACTCATCACCATCTTTTAATCTTTTATAACGTTCGCCAAACTTTTCCCACTCTTTAAATTTACAAAATGTCTAGTACTTTACATACCCTCTGTATTTCCCAGTGTCTAGCAGATAAAATTTTATTCTTTTTTTTTACATGGGTTGTAGAAGGATCTCCTCCCTTCATTAGGTCTTAGTCAGGTTAGGTTAAAGTGTTGACCCAGATGGCCCCTCCGCTTCCACATTGCTGTTCAGACAGAATGTCTGTACTCTTATAAAGTTTGGGGAAACTGATACTCGATCCGGGCGAGAGACTTATTACCTAAAAAACTCTTCTGAACTCAACCATTTTTCCTGTATTGGGGACTGAGAAAAACCAGGGTTTTGAAAAATTTTTTCCACGTGTAGTCCCCAATTATTGTACGTACTATATAAAAAGAAATTGAACCCCAAATTTATAAACTTCCTCTTAACTCCCTTGATACAACAACAGAACACAAAAGCAAACACAACGCAACACAAGGCACAACAAAAGGCGAACAAAAGGACAACACAAGGGCAACACGGCATAACACAGGCACAACACAGGCGAAAACACGGGCATAACACAAGGCACAAACAGGCAAACACAAGGCAAAAACACAAGGCAAAACACAGGCACAACAAAAGGGACAACACAAGGCACAAAAAAAGGCACAACACAAGGCAAAACCCAAAAAAGGGCACGAAACCGACACAACACAGACACAACACGGGCACAACAAAAGGCACAACAAAGGGAACAACAAAAGGGCACAAAAAAAGCAAAAACCAAGGCAAAACACAAAGGCAAAACACAAGGCACAACACGGGAAACAACAAAAGGGACAACACAAGCAAACCCACAAGGCAAAACAAGGAAACACAAGGCACAACACAAGGCACAACACGGGGAAAACAAAGGCAAAACCCAAAAGGCACGACACAGACCAACAAGACACAACAAAAGACAAAACACAAGGACAACACAAGGCCAACACAAGGCACGAACAGACACAACCGGGCCCCAAACTAAGGCACAGCCAAGGCACAACAAAAGCACAAAAAAAGGGGCCCCAAACAAAGGCAAACAAAAGGGCAAAAAAAAGGGACAACACAGGCACAACACAAGGCACGACACAGAACAACACAAGGCAAAACACAAGGCAAACACAAGCCAACACAAGGCACAACACAAGGCCAACCGGCAAAAAAAAGGCACAACACAAGGCACGCACAGACCAACACGGCCCAACACAAGGCACAGCACAAGGCAAAACAAAAGACAAAAAACAAGGACAACATAAGGACAACACAAGGCAAAAAAAGGCACAACACAGGCACAAAAAAAAAGGCACACACAGAACAACAAAAGGCAAAACAAAGGGCACAACACAAGGCAAACAAAGGCACAACACAAGGCACAACCAGGCAAACAAAAGGGCCCCAAAACACAAGGGCAACACAAAGCACAACAAAAAGGCACAACAAAAGGGCACAACACGGGACTACACAAGGACAACCAAGGCACAACAAAAGGGCCCAAAACAAAAGGGACAACACGGCACAACACAAGGAAACAAAAGGGCACAACACAAGGCCAAACCGACCAACACAAGGCACAACAAAAGACCAACAAATGCCAAAAAACAAAGGCACAACAAAAGGGGACGACACAGACACAAACAGAACAACAAACACAACAAAGGACAACACAAGGCACAACACAAGGAAAACACAAGGCACAACACGGGGACAACACAAGGCAAACCAAGGCGCAACAAAAAGCACAACAAAAGGCACAACAAAAGGCCAACACGGCCCAAAACAAAAGGTACAAACGGGCCAACACAAGGCACAACAAAAGGGCACAACACAAGGCACAACACAGACACAACAAAAGGCACAACAAAAGACACAACACAATCACAACAAAAGGGCACAACAAAAGGGGCACACGACACAACACAGACACAACACAGACACAAACAAGGCACAACACAAGGCACAACACAAGGCACAACAAAGCACAACACAGGCACAAAAAAGGGGCACAACACAAGGCACAACACAAGGAAACACAAGGCAAACACGGGGGACAACACAAGGCACGAAACCGACACAAAAGACACAACACAAGGCACAACACAAGGCAAATACAAGGCACAAACAAGGCCAAACAGCCACAACACAAGGCAAAAACACAAGGCACAACAAAAAGCACAAACAAGGCAAACACAAGGACAACAAAAGGGCAAAAACACACAAACAAAAGGCACAACCAGCAAAACAAAAGGAAAACAACACAAGGCACGACACAGGCACAACAAGGCACAACGCAAGGGCCAAACACAAGGAAAAACCAAGGCCAACAAAGCACAAAAAAAGGCACGACACAAGGCACAAAAAAGGCAAACAAAAGGACGACACAGACACAAACAAGGCACAAACACGGCACACAAAGGCACAACACAAAGCACAACAAAAGGCAAAACACAAGCAAAAACACAAGGTCAACACAAAGGCCAAACAAGGCAGACACAGCACAACAAAAGGCACGACACAGAACCAAAAAGCACAACAAAGGACAACAAAAGGGCACAAAAAAGGGCACACACAAGGCACGACACAAGGCACAACACAAGGCACAACAAAGGCACGACACAGACACAAAACAAGGAACACAAGGCACAACCCCAAGGGGCCCCCAAAAGGGACAACACGGGCACAACACAAGGCAAACAAAAGGAAGACAAAGGGCACGACAAAAGGGACAACACAAGGCACGACAACAACAAACACAAGGCACAAACAAAGCACAAACAAGGCAAAACACAAGGCCAACAAAGGGCACAACACAAGGAAAAAACAAAGCACAACACAAGGACAACACAAGGGCACAACAAAAGGGCCAAAACACAAGGACAACACAAGGCACAACACAAGGCACAACACAAGGCACGAAACCGCCCAAAAAAGACACAACACAAGGCACCCCAAAAGGGCACAACAAAGGCACAACAAAAGGGCACAACACACCCCAAACCAAGCACAACACAAGGCACAACACAAGGCAAAACGGGCACAACACAAGGACAAAACCACAACACAAGGCACAACCAGACAAAACAAAAGGGCACAACAAAAGGGCACACAAGGCACAACACAAGGCACAACGAAGGCCAACCCAAGGCACAAACAAGGACAACAAAAGGCACAAAAAAGGCACGACAAAGGCACAACACAAGCACAAAACAAGGCACGACACGACACAACACAAGGAAACACACGGACGACAAAGGCACAACACAAAAAAAACAAAGGCAAAAACCCAAAGGCACAACACAAGGTACAACACAAGGCACAAAAAACAAGGCACGAACGACAAAAACACAAGGCACACACAGACAAAACAAGGCACAACAAAAGGCAAAAACCAAGGCACAACAAAGGACAACAAAAGGGCACGACACAAGGACAACAAAAGGGCCCACAACACAAGGCACGACACAGACCAACAAAGGCACAACAAGGCACAACAAAAGGCACAACAAAGGTACAACAAAAGGGCACAACACAAGGAAAAAACACAAGGAAGAAACAAGGCCGACACAACCAAAACCCAAAAGGGCAGACACGGGACACAACACAAGGCACAACACAAAGCACAAAAAGGCAAAACCCAAAAAGGCACAACCAAGGCACAACACAAGCACAACACAAGCACAACACAAGGCACCCCAAAAGGACAACAAAGGGCACAACACAAGGCACAACACCAAGGCACAACACAACACAAAAAACCAAACACAACACAACACAACACAAGGCACAAACAAAGGCACAACACAAGGCACAACAAAAGGGGCACAACAACCACCAAAAACACAAGGCAAACAAAAGGCACAAACAAGGGGCAAAAACACAGGCACACAAAAAGGAACAACACCACAACAAAGGCACAACAAGACCCCACGGGCAAACCAAGGCAGACACGGCACAACACAAGGCAAACGCAAGGCACAACAAAAAGGCACAAAACAAGGCAAAACACAAGGCACAACACAAGGCACGACACAAGGCACAAACAAGGCACAACACAAGGCACGACACGCACAACACAAGGCACACACACAACACACAAAAGGGCCCCACACACAAAGCAAAAACAAGGCACAACACAAGGCAAAAACAAGGTAAAACACAAGGCAAACACAACGCACAGACAAACACAAGGACGACACGGGGACACAACAAAAGGGCACAACACAAGGCACAACAAAAGGCCAACACAGGCAAAACAAAGGCACGAACAAGGCACAACACAACACAACCAAGGCACACACAGACACAACAAAAGGGCACGACAAAAGGCACAACACAAGGCAAAAACAAAGGTCAACACAAGGCACAACAAAAGGGAAAAACACAAGGCAAGACAAAAGGGCACGACACAACCAACACAAGGCACGACAGACAAAACAAAAGGCCAACACAAAGCACAACAAAAGGGCACAACAAAAGGACAACACAAGGCACAACAAAGGCACAACACAAGCAAACACAAGGCACAACAAAAGGCACAAACAAGGGCCCCAAAACACAAGGCAACACAAGGCACAACCCCCAACACCACAACCCCCCCACGAAACCGAACAAAACAGACACAACAAAAGGGCACAAAAAAGGCACAAAAAAAAGGCACAACCGGGGCACAACACAGCCACAACACAAGGCACAACAAAAGGCACAACCGGGCACAACAAAAGGGCCCAAAACACAAGGAACAACACACACAACAAAGGCACAACACAGCACAAACAAAGGCAAAACAAAAGGCACGACACAGGCACAACACAAGCACAACGCAAGGAACAACCAAGGCACAACCAAAAGGCACAACACAAGGCAAACACAAGGCACGACAAAGGCACAACAAAAGGGCAAAACCAAGGCAGACACAGACACAACACAAGGCACAACACACGGCACGACATAAGGCAAAAACACAAAGCACAACAAAAGGGGCACAACACAAGGCACAACACAAGGCAAAACACAAGCACAACAAAAGGGCACACACGACCAACACAAGGACACACGACACAAACGGGCAAAACAAAGGGACAACCAAGGCACAACAAAAGGGCCGACACAGACCAACACAAGGCACGACACAGACACAACACGGTACAACACAAGGCCAAACAAGGCACGCCCAAAAGGGCCCAAACAAAAGGCACAACACAAGGCACGACACAGACACAACACAAGGCACGACACAAGGCACAACACAAGGCACAACACAAGGTAAACAAAAGGCACAACACAAGGCAAAACAAAGGAAAAGACACGGGCACGACAAAGGGCACAACAAAAGGGCACGACACAGACAAAACCCAAAAGGGACAACACAAGGCACAACACAAGGCAAAACACAAGGCACGCACAGGCACAACACAAGGCACGACAAAAGGGCCACACAGACACAACACAGCACAACACAAGGCCAAACAAAAGGGCACAACACAAGCAAACAAAAGGGCACGACACAGGCACAACACAAGGCACGACACAGACACAACACAGACACAAACGACACAAACAAAACCAAACAGACACAACACAAGGACAATACAAGGCACGACAAAGGCAAAACACAAGGCCACACACACAACAAAGGCACAACACAAGGCACGACAAAAGACACAACACAAGGCACGACACAGGCAAAAAAAGGGCCCAAAACACAAGGACGACACAGACACAAAAGACACAACACAAGGCACAACAAAGGCACGAAAAAGGGCAAAACACGAACAACACAAGGCA
This sequence comes from Cherax quadricarinatus, assembly GCF_026875155.1. Taxonomy (NCBI): domain Eukaryota; kingdom Metazoa; phylum Arthropoda; class Malacostraca; order Decapoda; family Parastacidae; genus Cherax; species Cherax quadricarinatus. The sequence continues at coordinate 35,635,242 of NC_069453.1, read as the reverse complement.
CAAAAAGGCAAACACGGGAAAGACAAAAGGGCAAAAAAACAAGACAAAACCAGACAAAACAAAAAGGCCAAAACAAGACAACAAAATAACACACAGACACAACACGAAAAAACACGGCCAAACAAGGCAAACAAAAGGGCCGACACAAACAACATGACACAACAAAAGGGCAAACACAAGGCACAACCAAGGCACAACAAAGGCAAAACACAAGGCACAACACAAGGCACAACACAAGGCCCGACACAACACAACAAAAGGCACAACAAAAGGCGGCCACGACCAACACAAGGACAACAAAAGGCACAACAAAAGGGCCGACAAGAACAACCAGACAAACAAAAAGGACAGCACAGACAAAACACAAGGACAACACAAGACAAAACACAGACAAAACACAAGGAAAAACACCAGGACAACACAAGGCAAACACAAGGCACAACACAGGCAAACAAGGCACAACCAAGGCACAACACAAGGCAAACAAAAGGCAGACCAGACACAACAAAAGCACGACACAAGTCACGGACAAAGGCACAAAAAAGGCACAAACAAGCACGACCGACACAACAAAAGGCACGACAAAAGGCACAACAAAAGGACAAAAAAGGGCACGAACACAGCCCAAAAACACAAGGCCCCAAAAGGGCCAACAAAAAGGCACGACACAGCAAAAACAAGGCACAACACAAGGGCACAACCAAGCACAACTCAGACACAACACAAGGCACGACACAAGGCAAACACAAGGCCGACACAACACAACCAAGGCACGACACAAACACGACTAAGGGCACGACACAAGGAAAAACCAGCACAACACAAGGCACAAAAAAAGCACAAACAAGGCACAACGACACAACACAAGGCACAACAAAGGCGCACACAAGGCAAAACCAGAAAAACCCAGACAAAACAAAGGGCAGCACAGCACAACAAAAGGCAAAACAAGGCCAACACAAGGCACAACACAAGGAAAACCAAGGCAAAACACGGCACAACACAAGGCACAACACAAGGCAGGGACACAGCAAAACACAAGGACGAACAAGGCACAACAAAAGGCAGACACAGGCACAACAAAAGGGCCAACACAGAACAACACAGACACAAACAGAAAACAAAGGGCCAAACCAAAAGGGCACAACACAAGGCCACACAAAAACAAACCAAGGCACTTTTTCAAGGCCGAAAAAGGCACGCAAAAGGGCACACAAAAGGGAAACACAAGCAAAAACAAAGGACGCACAGCACAAACAAGGCCGACACAAGGCACACAAAGGGCACGACACAGACACAAACAAGGACGACACAGGCCAACACAGACACAACACGAACAAACAAGGCACAAAAAGAAAAACACAAACAACCAAGGCCGACCAGACACAACACAAGGCAAACTAGCACAACACAGACACAACAAAAGGCCAACACGACACAACACAGACAAACACGGGGCACGACACAGACACAAAACAAGGGCACAACACAGAAAACACCCACATCACGGCAAAACACAAAAAACACGACAAAACACAAGGCACAAACAGCAAAACCAGACGCAACACAGACACAACACAAGGCACAACAAGCAAACACAGACACAACAAGGCACAACACAGACACAACACAGACAAACACAGAAAAAACAAAAGGGCACAACCAGGCAAAACACAGACACAACACAAGGCACAAACAGACACAACGCAGACCAAAACAACACAACCAGGCACAACACAGATAAAAAAAGAAAACACAGCACAACACAAGGCCAACACGACAAAAACACGACACAACCAAGGAAAACACAGACACAACCAGACAAAACACAACACAAAAAAAGGCACAACCAACAAAACACGACACAACACGACACAACACAGACACAACACGAAAAACCACAACCCCAACCAGACAAAAACACAGACACAACGCAGAACAAAAAGACACAACACGACACAACACAGACACAACACAAGGCACAACACAGACAAAACACAGAAAAAACACAGACACAACAAGACAAACACAGCCCAAACACAGAACAACACAAACAAACAAAAGGGGCACAACACAGACAAAACACAGATAACACAGACAAACAAAAGGCAAAACCGGGACCAACACAGCACAACACAGACACAACCAGGCACAACACGCACAAACAGACACAACACAGACAAAAAAGACAAAACCAGACACAACACAAGGCAAAACCCACAGACCAAAACACAGACACAACACAGACACAACACAGACACAACACAGAAAACCGAAAACACGACAAAACACAGAACACACAGCACAACCCAGACACAACCAGACAAAACCAAAAGGGGCACAACCAGACAAAACAACACAACGCAGACAAACCAGACACAACCAAAGACACAACACAGACAAAAACCAAGGCCAACAAGACACAACACGACACAACACAGACACAACACAGCCCAAAACACAGCACAACACAGAACAACACAAAATAAACAAGCAAACACAGACACAACACGACACAACACAGACACAACACAGACAAACAAGCACAACACAAGGCACAACACAGACAAAACACAACCAACACAGACACAAACGCCCAAACACAGAAAAAAACCCAGACACAACACAGACACAACACAAACAACACAGACACAACACAGAAAAACCCCGGGGGACAACACGACAAAAACACAGACACAACGCAGACCAACACAGACACAACACAGACACAACACAGCACAACCAAGGCCAACACAGACACAACACAGACACAAACAAACAACACAGCCACAACAAACACAACACAAAAACCAACACAAAAAACACAACAAAACACAGACACAAAAAGATAAACACAGACACAACAAAAGGCACAACCAGACAAAACACAGACCAACACGACACAACACAGGCCCAACACAGACACAACACAGACACAACACAGAACAACCAGGCACAAACAGACACAACACGGGAACAAACAACACAACACAAGCAAAAAACACAGCACAAAACAACACAACACAGACACAACACAGACCAAAAAACCCTTCGAACCTCGTGTTTGTTCACACTATGAAAAAATAAATGCAATAAAGGTTTTAAGATCTTAGAATCATTGCCTAAACCGCAAAGGTCCCCAAACTTAACTGTACCAACACTATACTAATCATTCAATATTTGGGAAAAAATGGCAAAAAACCCCCCCCCCCTCAAAAAAAATTGGATCGCTTGATCAGTCTAAACATTAATACATCCCTAAAATTTAGTTAAAACACTGTAAATTGTATAATTTGAAATACTTTTAATTGTTTTTTGCTGCCCATACACAATATTGGTTTTGTCCTTTATTGTAATAACTCTTTTTTAAAATAATCTCTTTTTTGTAAAAATTTCCCTTTTTTTGAAATTCCTTTATTGAATATCTCTTTTTGTAATAATCTCTTTTTTGAAATTCCTTTATGTAATAATCTCTTTTTGAATAATCTCTTTATTGAAAAAACTCTTTTTTAATAATCTCTTTATTGAAATAATCTCTTTTTTGTAATATCTTTTTATTGTTAATCTTTTTATTGTTAATCTCTTTTTTGTAATAATCTCTTTTTGAATAACTCTTTTTGTAAAAATCTCTTTTTGTAATAATCCTTTATTGTAAAAATCTTTTTATTGTAATTTTTTTTTTATTGTAATAATCTCTTTATTTAATAACCCTTTTATTGAAAATCTTTTTATTGAATAATTTTTTATTGTAAATTCTCTTTATTGAAATAATCTTTTTATTTAATAATTTTTATTGAAATAATGTAAAATAATAAATAAAAAAATTTATATCATAACCTATGTTTAGTTTTAAGTATAATGTATTGTATTAGTATTTTTTTAGATTGTAATATTAGTATTATTTTGTATTAGTATAGTTTAGTCTGCCAGAAGTGCTCAGGATGCTAGTGTTTCTTGTACTAACAATTTTTTAAATATTTAAATTACTATTATAAATTTGAAAAAAATAAAAAAAGTATTTGAATTTGAAAGTGTTGCACAAGTTTCTAAATGAAACCGTCGGTTTCTGTAACCGTTATCTTTGTCCGATAATTTGATAAGCCCGTTTTTTGCATGTACTTCTTCCATAAATTTATTTTCTTTGAATATATTTAATAAAAATGGTATGGTGCTTAAAGATCATTTTTATAAGTCTTTTGACTTCAGCTTCCAGGGGAAAGGGTTCCGCTGCTGCCCACAAGGGCCCCCAGGGAAAAAGTCACTTTTTCTGTTTTTTTTAATTACCTAGGTTTCTTCACATATGCTGATGATGATTTCTAACTTATTTGTGTATCCCGAATAAATTCTTCTAACTTTTTCGTTAGAAATATTTTTCTTAACGCTTTTTGTTATGACCGTCTTTCATAGTGTCTTTTTAATCATCAAGTTTTTTTTCAGTCTCTCACTTATTTTCTTAACGTTCTGCCTTATGCCCTGTGTTTTCCAAGGGTATTTGAAAATTCAGTAGTTTACTTATCGCCCTGTTTATTAGCCCCTCAATCTACGTCACAAACCCTTTGTCCCTCCCTTTGTTCCCCTCGTCTTACTGTTCTTCCTGTCTTTTATTCCCCCCTGGCCATTGGGAGTTCATGGGGCCCAATCGCCTTCTCACCTTCCTTTCCACACACTCCCTCTTAGCTTTGGATTTCCTTCAGGGTGTTTTCTTATTTCTACCGCAAAGCATGCTTGGGCTGCTCATCTCTAGCAATTTTCCCGTCCACACAGGCAAAATTAAATGAAAAATTTGATGCAGGGAGAGACTTGTTTGCTTTATGCCAGAAGGCAGAGATTGCCTTCCTTTCACAAATTATAAAATTTGATGCAGCGCTAATAAGGCAACCCCACGTCGCCTGGTGAGGATGGTATTACTTACAAATACTCGTTGCTGTTCGAGTACCATGTAATCCTTTCTTAAAATTTTTATACATGAGCATGAACGGGGGGCTCCCTAACTTGGACCAACCCTCATTTTTCCAAATTCCCAAGCCCAATCAACAAAATGCATTTGCCAAATATCTCTTACTAGCGCTTGTGAAAAACATTTGAGAGAAATTTTTAATCGTCTCTGTACAAAATTCAAAAAATTTTTGCTCCCCGGTTACATGGTTTCATGCAGGGAAGGAGGGTGATCATTGCTACCCACCTTACTCACCCTGCACCTGCCCTCCTCATCCCTCCTTGACCTTAATCCGCTTCGATGTACCCAAACCGACTGAATAATTGTGAATTTTCCCAAATGGAGTTGGGGAGGGTTTTCCCCCGGGGATTAAAGGCTACCTGCCAAAGAAAATGTCTGTGTTTTTCCGGGGGACATAAAAGTGTAATAAAGACTTTAAATTTAGGAACCCCCCAGGGAGGTGTGCTAGCCCCCACATTTTCAATTTCAAATTTAAATGATTCTTAATGCTATGCCGGGTCAGCCCCAAAAATTTGTGATTAGTTTTGTGATGATATAATGATTCACACCCCCGGTTTTCCCCAACCCCCAAAACATTTTAATCATGTACTACCCCCTCGTGTCGGGAAACCTGGGGTTGATAATTCTACTGTAAAACAAAGTCTAAATAGGGTCCTCCTCGACAGAGGGCACGTTCGCGTCCAATTCATGTTGGGTCTTTTCAGAATAGAAACAGAACAGGTATCTAGGTTTTGGGGTTCCACTACTGGCCCTGTTGTAACAAACTTTGTCCCCATACAAAGAACACTGAGGCCTTGGTTGTGGCGGGCTTCCCCAGGTATGGTGCTAATGTTAAAATTGTGAAAATGAATTTTCTTATTTTAGTCATTGGTGATTTTGCTGCGCCATCTTGCTCTTGTGCTGAGGAAGTTTGGGAGGGCTGGAAAAATGCAAAAAACGAAGCAATGGGGATACCTGGATCCCCGACTGAAAAAATTTTTAAAATATGCAAAAAGAACTTGATATTCCAAGCATCAGGTTCGTTTTACTAAAAGAAATATCCTAATTTTTGGGTTTTTTGCTCGGGGCAAGCTCTTAAAAAAACCCCCTGCACAAACCCCCAAATTTTCCTCAGCACTGGGAAAAATCCTCCAGAGGGTCAAAAAAAAAGGGGGAACCGACCTCCGCTGAACAATACATGATCTATGTCAAGTAAGGCAACAGGGGCCCTTTTCCCCGCTCCAGGGAAATTTTTCCCCCATTCCAAACCCTTTCCTCCATTTCCCCCCAAACTATTTTTTTAAATCACAACCAAAACTTCGCCTGAAGCCAAACATGGGCCCTTTAACGTTTTGATAACTTAGTCACACAGCACACACTTCCAAATTTTACGTTGTGGTTCTGCACCAATCCCTGGTGCGTGGTTTGTGTGCTGTTGTCGTACGAGTTGGCTCTCTTAAAAAAATTGGAGCCGCATCAAAAATTTGGGGGCCCTCCCCTTTTCAGACAGAACTGTTTGCCATACCCTTGCACAAAAAAGCATCTAGTATCAAAGATTGACATTTTAATTTGAAAACTGATTCTCTGTCATCCATAAATGCTTCAACTCATTAAGCATAAATTGGGGGAATGCTTGTGTCAGAAGCCAGACACAGGTTGGGAGGATTTTGGGACGTGGAGTCAAGGACATGTGTGGATTCCATTCACTTGGCTTCAGATGCATGATAGAACTGATAAATTGGCTAAGCTGTTTTCTTTCAAAGAGGGGGTAGTTACAAAACTTGGTTTTTCAGGTAGTGTTTGAGAAAAATAAACGAAAAGAACTTTTAGCTAATTTTTGGACTTAAGGCTCAGGGAGATGACACCAGTGAGTCCCTCTTTAAATTCTATCATGAGGGGAGCCACATGTTATGGTACTAACAAAATAAGAGATCTTGGGTGTCACTACCGCCCGGGTCCCGGCTGGGTTACAAATATCTTTGGCAGGTTTTAAAACACCCACCGATTAGACCAAAAAGAAATGTAAAATTTGCCGATGGATTATTGTCAACCTTTCGTCATTATGTACTGGGGTTGATAAAATTAAAGAATTTAGAAACAACTCACTCAGAATGTTCCCAAAAAATGGCTAAAATTTTTATCCACATGGGATATTTTCAGACCCTTCTGGAAAATCCCTGACTTTGCTAAACGTAAATAAAATTACCCATTTGATGGTGTGTGTGTGTGTGTGTGTTGTGTGTGTGTTGTGTGTGTGGGGGTTGTTTTGGTGGTTGGGTGTGTGTGTGGTGTGTGTGTTTTTGGGTATGTGTGTGAGTGTGTAGTGTGTTGTGTGTGTGTGGTTGGTGTGTGTGGTGTGTGTGTGTGAGTATGAGTGTGTGTGTATGAGTGTTGTGTGTGTATGAGTGTGTGTGGGTTGAGGGGTGTGTTGAGTGTGCGTGGTGTGTGTGTTTAGTGTGTGTGTGTGTGTGTGTGTGTGTGTGTGGTGTGTTTTGGGGTGTGTGGGGGTGTGGTTGTTTTGTGTGTGGTGTTGAATTTTTTATGTGTGTGTGTGTGAGAGGAAGACTCAGCAATCAACATTTGCACCAATAACTCACTACAGTTGTGACCGGGTGTGGAAGTGTGAATTCTCATTGCTCTAAAATTTTTTTTATGATTTCAGCATGTATAAACGTAATAAATTTTTACAGTATTCATTACCTTTGTAAATTGGGTTCATTACCTTTGTAACTTTTGGTTTATTCCTTGTACCTAGTTCAGCCATCAAAAATTTTGGGGCCCCCGGGCCCCGGACCCATTGTGTACCCGAATCTGAAAATACCTTTGTAACTTGTCATATTGTGATAGACCTCCTGGAGTTCATTACTTTGTAAAAAGTGGTTCTTACCCTTTTTAAATTTTGAATTATTACCTCTGTAACTTGCTAGCTATCAAAACTTTGAGGCCAGTCCTTGGACCAATTATGTTACTCTGTAATCTTTTGATCCCCCCACAGGTGGGTATGGGGGGCATAATAAACATTTAAAATAAATAACACTCTGTGCACTGCGTATGCTGTGTACATGGTGCCTCCGCGTGTAACTGCTGACTGCTGTGTACAAGGTTATCACTGAAACCCCCAATGGGTGAGTAGCAAGAGTATCGATGAACCCAAAGCGGGACAGGGTCATCACCCGAAAACCCCCAACAACAACAGTGACAAGAGGTATCCTGAACCAAAACAGTGACAAAGGTATCACGAACCAAAAAACGGACAAGAGTTATCAGAATAGAAAAAAATCACTGAAAAAGAGTCTTATTGAGCCCAAAACAACAAAAACGGACTCAAACGTCCCAAATTTTAGAAAAGGATTCACTAAACATCGTTTATCATAAATTACGATAAGTATTTATTGTGAAAGCGCTAAACCCCGGGGATAAAACTGCCAAATTATCTTTAAAAAGAGAACAGGAACAGCCTGTATGGACCCCAAACGCCTTTTTGTGTATTTTTTTCTTATTCTTGTCATGTGTTTTGTCCTGTATGAACAAGTGTTCTTTTAGGTCTTAAAGGGGCCTTGTTGTGTGTGTGTGGTGTATGTGGTGTATGTGTGTGTGTGTTGTGGTGTGTGTGTGTGTGTGTGTGTGTGGTGTGTTTTTGGTGTGTGTGTACAGTTAGAGTCGTGAGAAAAGGATAAAGTCTTGAGCAGCTTTCCTTCCCTCACACAAGTAGATTATTTTGCCACCGAAGCGCGGTTTTATTTTGCATCCCAATCCATCCTGTGACAGAAAAGCAAGAGATAAAAATACACACAAGGCTAGAAATAGGCTCCAAAGGGTTTAAAAGGAGTACATTTGGACTTGTCTACTTTTATTTATCTTTGCAAAAAAATTTGTTTAAATTTTGTCGGGGATCTTATTTTCTTTTAAGATATCTTCGCATTTTATGTTTTTACTCTATTTTCCCTCTAAGGGGACATTACGCTTTTTTTCAAGCAGTGACCATAGGGGTGGATACTTTCTTTGCATTTGGTTTGAATCTCATCTGGTTTTTCCTACTGCGAGTAGTTCTACACCAGTGTGTTTGTCCTCTCCACGGGTTTTTTTTGGTCTGTTTTCTTTTTGCCCTTATTTGACCCTGTAAGAGGTATCAACAACCCGATGGTGGGGGGGCTGGGGAATCAAGCTCCAAACTCTGGACGAAGACCCACACCCACTATAGATCAATCCTCATCATTCTGGCAATAATAACCTCATTGGGGTTCATCGTTTCACGTAAATGGTAATAATTTAAAAATAAAAATTATAATAAAAATAATAATAATAATAATTAATAAATTTTTTTTGCTTTGGGTTAAGTGCCAGACACAAAAATCTACTTATTTTACATTTTTCCCTTTTCTTCACTTGTTTTGTCCTCAGTAGACGCGCCCAGGTGTGCCTGTTAATGGGGATCCTTTAAAAGTTCCCGGGCACGCCCCCCCACGGGCCCCGGGTTTGAGCAGACCCCCTGAAATTTGGAAAAAAAATATTGCAGAAATAAGCTCTGTTAAAAATTTTCAACAGAAAAAGTACGATAAAATTCTGTATGTAAGTGGAAATTTGTAAAATACCTGCCACTTTCAATTATCAAACCCAACGAAAGTTAAGATTTATTGGTTTCTTCTCATACCTGAGACACCAGGGGGCGGGTGGGTTGAACCCGGGGGAGTGAGTCGTAAAACTCCAGGCCCGGCTGGAGTGAGTGGCCCCTCGCTAGTCTGGGGTTGTAAGACTCACTGGCCGTGGGTTCAAACTCCACCCGTAATTTTTAGTATTCACAAATACAGTTAATAGATTTTCAAATCGCTTTGTTACCTTGGTTTTTTTTCAATCGTGTTTTTACGATTTCGTGAACTC